>PVIC010008089.1:0-13519 GCA_004025085.1 Thryonomys swinderianus
TTGGTGGGCGTGAGTCTCCACGCCCAGCATTGTATATGGTTACCAGAGATCGAACTCAGGACCTTGCGCTTGCAAGGCAGGCGCCGGAACCACTGAGCTAACCCTCTAGACCAATGTATCTGTATTTTTAATAGTTTTTATTTAACATATAGTGTTGATTTCTTAACTTTGAATTCATGGTAAGCACTACCATATTTCATCACTGAATGAGGATTATATAATGATATGACAACTTCCTCTACCTTAAGATCCTAAACAGGATGTTATCCATGTGTGCTGGGGTATCTGACAAGCAAAATTACTGACTTTGAGAGTACCAAATGAGCTCAATGATAGAGGACTTGCCTAGGTACACAGTGTTGTGAAATTGAATCCCAGCACCCCAAAACCAATCACCAACACACACACACACACACACACACAAACCCAAAACACAAAAAGTATCATTAAATGGACTCTAAAAAGAACATTTGTTTCTAGTATGAAAGCTGAAATAAATTAAACATGAACTTGTTTGTACTAAGAACATTCATTTTGGGAGTTCAACGTTTTTGCCACCTGATTTATTGGCATAAATGCTTGTGATGGCAAATTGAATATTGGTTCAAGTGTTACAAATACATTTTATTCAATGGCAAGTTGAAACATTCTAAACATGTTAATGATAGAGACTGACAATACAAGTGACAATACATTACAAGAAAGCAAATATGTCCATTTTCACAGAGACTGATGAATAAAGCACCTCAGAACTGTGTGTCTAAAGACACCCCTTTCAAAGTTCCACAAATAATGGGATGCCCAAAATAACACAGAATTGTATCCAATTCTTGAGAATGTATGTCATGATAACTGTTCATATTTTAGTCCATCACTCTGAGATACATAAGGTTCCTCTTATATGAAAAACCCAAACTACAATAATTTAAAGAACAATATTTAAAAAGAGATCATCACAAACAGGGAGTTTGTGGCAATTGAATAAGGTTCTGGGGATAGAAGAGAGATGGGAATGGGAAGGGAAGGAGAAATTAAAAGGTTCATGTTGAAATAAAAGTTTACATTTACGTGTCACTTGAAAAGATACTCATAACAAACTACAAAAGTCATATGCATATTCATAGGGGTTTGGAATAGTTATGTTTTTTTAGAATGTTTCTATTTTTCCAAAAACACTTTTAAAATCTTGTTTTCCTACAGTGCTAAAGCGTATTTAATATTTTTATATTTTGTATAAATATCCATCTCTTGTTGACAATCTTGGCTTGCATTTAGTTACCTGCTTTTATGTGAACTTGCTGGGTCCTGAGTGTGCTGTAAGCTCAGTACCGAAACCAGGAGAGAGAGAAAAACTTCAGCACCAACCTCGTGTGTCCGCCCTTCTTGTTTGGATTCAGCTCACTCTGCTTTATAGGAAACTACTTGTCAGAATTTTTTGGAAATACCTAACTCCTACATCTCTTTTGTTTCTCTCTTGGATTTCCACTATAAGTTCTCAGATAATTCCAATCTTGTGATTTCCATCTTAACAAATACTTACTTGTACAAAATATAAATTTAGATGTCTATTAAGTAATAGTTTAGGCTTCACTTCAGAAGTCTAGTTTTAAACCTTTTTTGTGGCAATGAAATATTAACTGAATTTACAGTCTGTCCAATGTAAAATGTCTCACTGTTTATGGAATTGTTTGTTGGACATAGTAAAATTTAGTATTGTAGTAGATTATGGATCATATTACCTTCCATTATCTTTCTTTAATTTTTATGTTGATTTGTCTTTGGGTGTTTGATGAGATACCATAGTTAAGGACAAAATGGCAAAAATAGACAAATGGGAAGAAAAAAATAGTAGGGGGTATCAGTGAGGTAAGATATATGACATGCATAGTGCTGACATCTAGATGACAATAACTAACGAGTGAAATACAGACCACTCCTAGAAACATGATAAGAACTTGGTAATCCATTGATGTGAGAAACACCATAAACTTGTTTGATAAACCTTAAGGACACTGTGGATAGTACTAATGATTTCATGTACTGTGATTTAACTGAAGCATTTTTTTAAAATATCACAAAAAATGATTTTATTCCCAGAGGAACAGTACCTGGGTCTGGTCTAAATGACATTGTCCGGAAAGCAATAAGTAACTTTCACATACTGAAAACTCAGATTAACAAAAACATCAGAACCAATGAAAACACAGTGAATGTGGTTTCAGAGAAGACAGAGCTTCAGCGAGTTTTTCTGCAGGAGTGCTAGTCAGTGTGCTTTCAACCAAAGCATTGTCTGCTGACTTGTTGGAAGTGTAAATTAAGTGTTTCACATCTTTGCATCTGTAGTTCTTGACCTCAGACTAGTCAATTTGCTTTATGGTGCCATCCTCCATGCATTTTTTTAATGTACTCTATTCTGAGACCAATGATCTAAACTATAACATCGGAAAAGAATAAGATCTTGTGTGTGTGTGTGTCTGTGCCAGCTACTGTGTACATATGCTGTGTATATGAGCAATATGGTAACTGGTTATTTTCAAAGTTAACAACTACTGCCTGTACCACACAGTATGAGTCTTATAATGACAAAGAAAACCATTTCTGTTCTTGAGATCAAGATATGATAATGTCCATATGACTTGGCAGAATGAACATGAGCTTAACTATTTCTCCTCGGGAGTCACACAGGAGTCATTCATATGAAAAGCATCGAAACTCCCTTGTTTAATTTCCAGCATGTCCACTTACTACTGATTTGACATCAGATCGGTTCCTTAAAATCAAGTAGCCAGTGTTGCTAATTCTTTCACAGAGGTATCATTAGGAGTATTTCATGGATCTGTTGTGAGTAATAAATAGTATTTTTAAAGCACTATAGAATATATGAAAAATAGTAAATTTTATATTGTTTTTACTGTTTTGTGTTCATTACTGAAGTTAACTATATGTTCTTAGGCATAATTACATGCATAGAGTCTATGTCCTACTCACATGTACTCTCAAAAATGTGGTAGGGGAAAGTAATGAGGGGAAAGAATAAATATGATTTGAAAAGGAAAAGAAAGCGCATGTATGTAGGGGGTGGGGGTTGTGGGGTGGGTAAGGATATGGATCAAAATGAGAATTAACTCATGTCATATACTTGTAAAAATTCCCCAATGTTGAGTGTGATTGTGAGATGTATGTTAAATTTACCAATGAAGAATTCAATTAAAAATGTCAAAAAAATTTAGATTAATTTCCATGAGAACCTGTAGACTAGTATCAAGTACAAGTTAGCATTTTTTGTTTGGGGCAATATTTCTCTAATCCACTTTTTACCTTCAATCCAAATGACATTTTTTTCATATTGTACCTGTCATTGGCATAGACCCACAATTTTGAAGTTGAGAAGTTTATCTTAACCAGACAGACAATCTCTGCTACTTTTACTAGTTTAACAACATATCTGACACTCTATTTCTCCACCAGGTGGGTGAAATTGCTTTATGTCTATGTATGCAGGGAGCTCTTTCACACATTTTTAAAGCATAATGACCCTGTCAGTCACGATACCTCATTTTTCTAAGACCTGCATATGATCCTTGTTCTATACACCCTGAAAAACTGCTAGTCTTCTCTATTTCAATTGACTTTTAAGTTTATAGTTTATAGTTCCAATGAAAGTGTCCTTGGTCACATTTACAGTAGTTGCACAGTGTCATCTCAGAGATCATAAAGATTCTCTGTAATATCAAACATCTGTCTTCTCATCCTTATCCACATCCCATCAATTATAGCCGATTTTGAAATTTATGTCTTTATTGGCTATAATCTTAAGGATCCTTTAGTATACTGAGAGCTTGGAGACACTTAAAAGTTACAATCTGTAGTGCTAGTACTGGCAGAATTTGAGTGCCCAAATCATTGATTCCTAAATAACCCTTATGCTTTATACTGCTTTTAAGGTACCTTGAAATAGATGAGCTGGAGTTAGGCTAATCCTATCGTTAAACTCTCCTGTGGAAACCATTGACAGTGGAAATTAAAGGTCTTTCAGATTAGAAGTTCAAACTGAGATGATTGTACCTTTTGACCTCCAGACTGGCTTTTATCTTGATCTTCCTAATCTTGTTCAGTTCATCATATTGAAAAGATTATGACAATTTCTAAATCACCTATAGGGGAGCATTCCATTTCAATTCACTAAGTCATTCCCTGGGCTTTTAGTACTATCCTGCTGTGTTCAGACTTCTAATGTGGAAGTAATCCTTATGTTTATAAAGTTTTGTGTTTTTTAAATCCCACAAGGAAACTTTACATTTTAACTTGAGATAAAAGGAAGGAAGTTGTCTGCTATACTTCAACTGGTCAGGAAAGAAAAGGTTAAAGAAAGTGGACATACCTTTAGGAAATACTCGTGAGTAAAATAAATAGGTCACAGATGTGTAAATATCATATCTGTTCTCTGGTATGAGAAACTGAAGATGTTAATGAGTTCTAGAATGTATGATAGATTTTGTGAAATATAAAATGTTCAAAGAGAAATGTGGTGGAGGAGTGAATAATGAGTGGTAAAGGAAAATGTGATGGTAATAAGAAAAAAGGCAAATAAAACTTATGTATTTAGGGGGTGGGGGGTTGTGGGGTGGGTAGGCGAATGAGAAAAAACGGCAACTCATGTAGCATACTGGTATAAATCCCCAACATTGAGTGTGATCATGATGTGAATATACAGTGTACCAATAAAGAGAAAAGTAAATTAAAAAAAGAAATTAGAGATATACTAGCCACAACAACTTCAAACATAAAAAAGGGGTCATCTTTGGGAAGTTAATCAAATAAAATTATCTGTCTGTTGTTGAAATTTTGAATTGAATTATCAAATCTGAATGATCAACTTTAGGAATGAGATTTTCATAAATTTACAACTATTCTGTGGGAAAGTTTAAAAACATACTTGGAGAAAAATAAATGCATTATGCATAATTGAAATCTTAGTTTAGCAACACATTTCCTAGTTTTCATTTATCACATATATTGTTTAAATAAAATGGTTTCCTGAATTTTGCATTATCTTCTAAATATTATCCTGCTGTTAAACTTCTAAAACAACTTACAATATTACCTTTCATGGATGCATCATAATTTTATATGTGCTAATTCTTAGTATTTTCAATCTTAAGCTGAAAATTGGCAATGAAAAGGGTAATTAATGACTGTATCTATTACCCATATTTTCTCAAGACAATTTACTGCTTTTGCTCAACTTTACCAACATTGTGCTTCAAAGATTTTTTTAAAAGTTAATATTTGGGGCCGGGTGTGGTGGCTCATGCCTGTAATCCCAGCACTTGGGAGGCAGAGACAGGAGGATTGGTGAGTTCAAGGCTTGCCTGGGCTACATAGTGAGCTCAGGGCCAGCCTGAACTACAAAACGAGACCCTGTCTCTAAAAATAAAAAAAATAATATTTGGAGACAAATCAAACTGGTCTTTTCTACTTACTGCTTCACCAGAGGAAAAAAAAAATCTGTCATTTTTATGAATAATGAAAAGTAAGATTTGCTTCTAATATCATTACTTATTTTATCTGAAAGATTGAAAGAGCAATTTTGTTATAGATACTTTATATTTAAATACTACTTTTGTACAACAAATAACAATGATCATCTACTATTTTGTTACTAGTCTTCTGGAGGCTAGAATAGTCTTAAAAGGAGATTTGAACTATTAGAAAACTCGGCAGAGTTGTAAAGGGCAATGACAAAAAAAATCTTACTTAGCTTGAAAAATCTTGAGATGAAAAATGAGTAGTCTGAGGCCTTTCTTCCACTGGCTACTGTCATATCTTAAAAGGACTCCAAAAATATTGTCTTGATCTTCCTTTCAGCCAATATTAGTATGGCATATTGATCTTTTTTTATCCCATTCTATAAAAATTATCTATGAATGTCATATTTCTGGTTTAATCTCTCATCCTACCAGAACTAAGTTAGAAATTTGTAAAAATAACGACTCAAACCAGTGATTATTTTTAATTGATATTTTGACAAAAATCTTTCTAAAATACTGAATTCTGACCAAAAACAGGAAACAAGTACTTTTTTTGCATTCCTACACTTTTATTTTAAAGTTTATGGAAATTTGACCATAAAATTAATATAATCATTATGTAGGATTGCATAATATCTAACATTTTATATGACTTCATATTTTGATATTAATTTATATAATTATCTCCATTTTTATTTATTTATTCATTCATTCATTCATTCATTCATTCATTCATTCATTTATTTATTTATTTATTTATTTATTTATTTATTTATTTTGCTTTTTGAGACAGGGTCTCGCTTTGTAGTTCAGGTTGGTCCTGAGCTCACTATGGTGCCCAGGCAAGCTGCTTGCGAACTCAGCAATCCTCCTGTCTCTGCCTCCCGAGTGCTGGGATGACAGGCGTGAGCCACCACGCCCGGCATCGTGGTATGCGGTGTTGTTTGTTGGTGGGCGTGTCTCCACAACCAGCATTATATGTGGTTACTGGGGATTGAACTCAGGACCTTGCGCTTGCGAGGCAGGCACCGGAACCACTGAGCTAACCCTCTGGCCCTCAATTTATATTTTAATATAATACCTTATTATTTAAAAAGGTTAGATAAAACAGCAATTATTCTCCTTTGTGTAAATGCTTATAATATTGATTTATATATTTATTTAGTGTTATATATTAATATTTATATAAAATTTGTAAAATTATATATTATAAATATATTATGTGATTAGGGATAATACAATCTATTATTATAATATAATTATAAATTTATAATATGGAAGTGACTTTATTTTAAATTAGTATCTTACAAGACATACATGATTACTTTTCAAATATTGTGAAAAATTTACATTATGATGCAATTTTCAGATATAAACTTGTTCAGTTAATTGACAGCGATATATATCATTTATTTCAAACTGGGCAACCTATTGGTTAAAAAGATGCCAAATGTCTCATTAATTTTCATTGTTCTCATTATTCAAAGCTTTGATATGTTTTCTCATATGATTTTTGTTCATTTGTAATGTTTCTTCTTTGATTTACCTTTGAATATTCTTTCCCTATTTTCTGTTAGATAAATTGCAAACTTTTGATTTGCAAATAGAACTTTAAATTATAATTTTTTTTTTTTTTTTGCTTTTTTGGAGACAGGGTCTCGCTTTGTAGTTCAGGCTGGCCCTGAGCTCACTATGGTGCCCAGGCAAGCCGCCGCGAACTCAGCAATCCTCCTGTCCCTGCCTCCCGAGTGCTGGGATTACAGGCATGAGCCACCACGCCCAGCATTATATGTGGTTACCGGGGGTTGAACTCAGGTCCTTGTGCTTGCAAGGCAGGCACCGGAACCACTGAGCTAACCCTCCGGCCCTAAATTATAATTTTTATGATAGTCACACATATATTTTCTAATTTTTCTCTTCATTATATTCCTTAAAATATTTGTCTCAGCTGGTTAGATAGAATTCTACTTCATAATTTTCAAGAAAGTCATGTTATTTTTCTTTAAGAGTTTCTGTCATAGAAATAGTAGCTGCAGGTTTTTATTATTCAGGTATTTTTGTTCAAACCTCAGTTTGTTGTGACCTTAAAATTTTTGCTATCTCTGACTTTCCTAAATAACTTTATAAAGCAATTCCGTAGCAAATTATTCTGCATTCCTCATTATAATGGGCAACTTTTTTAAAAAAAGTTATTGTTTATTCTTGGCTTCTCCAAAACTTTGGTATTACTGGTTGTGTTGTTGGAAAAAGTTTTTGTTCCAGAGTCTGCCTCATTTTCAACCTTGAAAAATGACACTATTATGTTTATACTTAACAGTTCTTCACAAATGATGCTGGTATTGTTTTTTTTTTTTTTTTTTTGGTTTTTGAGACAGGGTCTCGCTTTGCAGTTCAGGCTGGCCCTGAGCTCATTATGTAGCCCAGGCAAGCCTCAAACTCAGCAATCCTCCTGCCTCTGCCTCCCGAGTGCTGGGATTACAGGCATGAGCCACCATGCCCAGCTGGTATTAAGTTTTAAAAAGTGTAAGAACAAGTATCATGGGCCACATTACAAAAAAAAATGCTACATGTTTCATAAGATAGCATTATAATTATCAGAAAAATTAAGACATTTATGCATTACTTTTAAATAAGTATTTTGAAATTGAGGAGAAAGACTGCAATTGAAATAGAAAACAGTAAAAGACTATATTGAAGATCCTAAGATTTTAAATACAGTTAGTATTTTATACAGTTTAGATGGGAATAAGCTAGTCACAATTGTGGCACCTAGTGTTTTTTTTTTTTTTTTCTCCATGATAAGGACTTACCTCCAGGAGCATCTTATAGATCCTCAGATCTATAAGAAAAAAGTAACTAAACAATGTTGCATTGATAACATTCTACTAGAGTCGGTTTTCAGATTTCAGAATTTCTGAATTAATTAAGCATGGCTAATTCAGGAAAAATGGGTAGTTTACCGAACTTAGTATACATCTTGGGGGATATGTCATATCTTGAGGTAATGCTGGTCTTTAATGTTGCAGAAACAAATGAAAATAAAGCCAAAATGAAAAGTACCAAATACAGAAACAAAACAGGAGTGATCCAGACTGTAATACTGATTTTGTTCAAAGTATGCTGTAAAGAATAATAATGAGAGGTAAAGAAAAAAATGTGATGGTAATAAAAAAAGGGAAACAAAGCTTATGTATTCAGGGGGTTGAGGGTTGAGGTGGGGGGTAGGAGAATGGGAAAAAATGAGAATTAAATCACATCATATACTGGCACAAATTACCCATATTGAACGTGATCATGATGTGTATATACAAGTACCAATAAAGATTTATTTTTTTAAAAAAAAAGAGTTAACCCCAGGACTGGCTTGTTTTGACATAGGAATCTGACTGAAACCTATGTAGTGAGGTGAGAGTAACTCCCACCCAAATCTTGGTCTCACAACAGTCCTGACTAGAACAACAACATGTTAATTACAATCCTATATTTTGTCTATTCTGTTCCTAATTTGAGAATGCTTTGTCTTGTCCTTTAGGAGGTATGTTTACTTTAATTTCCATGGAAATGGCAGGTAATTTCCTTTAACCCAATTGATTGTCCCAGTGCCTAGGACTGGATAACACCTAGTAGCTTTCACTTCCATTGGTTGCCCTGGCATCCTGCTTTCTATCTCTTAGTTGTCTCTTGGTTTATTTATTTTATTGTATTTTATTATTATCATTTTTTTCAGGAGGGTATTGTTCACTCCCTGCATAGTCAAGAAGAGTATCTGATCTGGGGACTTACTGCAGAATTTGCAAACTAACTATAAGAATCTCCAGCAGAGCAAGATAAATACAATGAAGCCAAAGAAAGAAAGAAAGAAAGAAGAAAGAAAGAAAGAAAGAAAGAAAGAAAGAAAGAAAGAAAGAAAGAAAGAAAGAAAGAAAGAAAGAAAGAAAGAGAAAGAAAGAAAGAAAAAGAAAGAAAGAAAGAAAGAAAGAAAGAAAGAAAGAAAGAAAGAAAGAAAGAAAGAAAGAAAGAAAGAAGGAAAGAAAGAAAGAGTAGAGAAGAAACGGAAATAAAAATGATTAAGCCATGACATGGATATTCATTAAATCACCAGGATGTATGTAATTATTAGGTATGGCAACAATATACTGAAACAAAAACAAAGAGCACATAAGCAAAACATCAACTCTGAAACAAAGCTTTATAGAAAGCATGTATTTTGGTGTTATTTTATTTTTCTTTCTAAGACAATAGGGGCTGAACTCAGACTTCTCACTGAGCTGCTTCTCACCCCTCCACCACATTTCCCTTTGAATATTTTCTATTTCACAATATCTATCATACATTCTAGAACTCATTAACATCTTCAGTTTCTCAACAAATACAATATATACACGTGTGACCTATTTTTTTCACTATGAGTATGTCCTGAAGGTAAGTCCATTTGAATATAAATGACTCAAACTTACCATTCTTTAAAACAGGGTAATACTCCATTTTATAGAAAAAGCCCATCTTCTTTATCCGGTCTCCAGTTGATGGACATGTGGATTGTTTTCAAGACTGAACTATCATGAACTGAACTGCTGTGAACATGGATGCACGTATGTCACTATGATATGATTCTTTTAATTCTTCTGTGTATATTCCTAACAGGGAAATGGGACCTCTAATCCTAGTATTTTTAGGAATCTTCACACTGACTTCCATAGAGATTGTACCGGTCTACATTCCCACCAACAGTGGAGAAGGGTTCCTTTTTATCCACAGCCTTGCCAACATTTCTTGCTGGCTAATTTTGAAATACTAGCCATTCTTTGTGGAGTGAGATGAAATCTAAATGTTGTTTTCATCTACATCTCTTAAATGACCAGTGTTGTTGAACATTTCTTCATATGCTTCTTGGCAGCCTTTACTTCTTCCTCTGAAAAGCATCTATTCATTTCAGCAGCTCATTTTTGAACTGGGTCTTTAAATTTGGGGGAACTGATTAAGCTCTTTATATATTCTAGATAGTAGGCCTTTGTCCAAGAGTCAGCTGGTAAAGATTCGTTCCCAATTTGTTAGCTGTCTTTTTCACTCTTCTGGTAGCTTCCATTGCTGTGCAGAAACTTTCTAATAAAAAGAGCTCACAATTGTTGATTTCTTTTGCTATAACTGTGCTATAGAGGTTTTGGTCATAAATTCTTTCCCTAAGCTGATGTCTTCAAGAGTTTTGCCTAACCTGTTTTGGAGCAGGTTTACTGTTTCTGATTTAACACTTAAGTCTAACCCACTTTGATTTTAGTTTCATACATGGTGACAGAGATGGGTCTAGTTTTAGTCTTTGGTAGGTTAAAGCCCAGTTTTTCCAGCACCATTTGTTAAAAAGGCTGTCTTTCCTCCACTAAGGATATTTGACTCCTTTGTCAAAGATGAGGTGGCTTAGTGTATCTAGAGCTGTTTCTGGATCTTCTAATCTATTCCACTGATCCTCAGATCTGTTACTTTGCCAGTACCATGCAACTTTTATCACTGAGTCTTTATAGTAAAGTTTCAAATTGCATATCATAATAGCCCCCACCATGCTCTTCTAGATCTTTTGTAATTCCAGATGAATTTTTAGATAATTTTCTCTAGATCTGTGAAATATGCTATTGGGATTTCAATCAGGATTGGATTGCATCTCTAATAGATGTGGGAATATAAAAATGACTTCATTCTTAATTGGGTGTTTCTACAAAAGTCCTACTTTTCCAGTTAGTTTGACTGCAAATATGTCAGTGTCTTTATATTTTTAGCTTTTTTATAACTAAAAGTAGGAAGTAGGAAGTAGTTTTAAAACTAAAAGTAGGAGGAAGTACATATTTTTACACTTGGGGAAAGTCAAATGTACAGTTTTAAAATGTATTTTCCATAAAATACAGAATTTAAAATTGAATACCACTTCTTTAATCCATATTTGTGTTAATTTTACCGACAAAAGTATTAAAAGTTTTTCATAATTCAATGGAATTTTTCAACATTTTTTTTTCTTCTTGGACCCTGATGAAAAAAAAGTCTTACAAAAGCCAGAATTAATTTAATGTTAACTCTCTAAAAGTTATATTTTAAAGTAGCATTGCCCAATAGAAAGGTAATGGAAACATACATTTTTTAATTCCATAGGCACATTTTGACAAATTAACCTACATGGAAACAGGTAAACTAATTTCAATAACCAATTTTATTCACCAATATATTTGACATAGTATTTCAAATTAAAATTGATGTGAAATTGTTAATGAAATATTTTATACTAATGTTTCTATTAGGTCTTGGAAATATCATATTTTATAATAACAATGCATAGCAATTAACAGGCAGAGTCTAGTATGTGTGAAGTGTTAGAAAGTAAAAGCCAACTTAAAAACTCATGGGGTACCTAAGTATTTTAATGTAGAAAACAGTCACGTGTAATTCCAGGTCTCTGCTGCAGTTTGATCTTCCACATATCACAATGGCTTGGATTCCAGGCTGCAGTGCGATTAGAGGGGTGAAGCTTCGAGAAAGAAGCGCTTAGAGGGAGGGACTTAAGTCATGCGCACTGTGCTCTCTGGGAGATGAGGGGCCCCTTGTCCTCCCACGTTTCTCTTATCTTCCCTCTGTTTCCTTCTCCTTCTTGCCCTCCTCTTTTCTCTCCCTTCCTCTCCTTGGGTCTCCCCATCCCCTTCCCTCTCCTTTCCTATCTCTCCTCTTTCCCTCCCTGCAGAGTTGACCTTGTGGTCCTGCCATGATGACTCACCTTATCACAGACCTAAGAACAGTGAAGCCAACCACAGATGGACTGAAACATCTGAAACTAAGAGTTTCCACTTGGCAAAAATAAAGGAAAATTGTAAACTAATAAATTATCAAGTTATATCATTGTACACATTGAATCTTCCCCAGTAAATATCTGTGTAGGTGGAACAGAAGTTTTCTTCCTACTTATATCTCCTAAAATTTTCAAAAATCAACCTTTAAGAATAAAAGTTCCAACATTATTTGTCTCATATGTAATATGTTTTCCAGTGTCTTCAAAAATATGTTCTGTTTATTTTCCTATAGATCAGTGCTTTTGTTGGGATCCATAGTCAAATACAAATTATTACATCATTGCTTGTAGTGATAACTTTTCAAGACACTTTAAAAATAACATATTATTAGTTTAAAACACATAATAACCTGGGTGTGGTGAGCCATACCAATAATAGCAGGATCAATGCCAGTCTTGGCTGCATAGTTCTAGAATAGCTGTAGACTGGGAGACATCTTTCAATCAAACATGTTAATGTGTACCAGTTCCTCTAGATTATATGGTTGAAATGAAAATTCAGTCTAGAGAAAGAAAGATAAGTCCTCAGAATGTAACCTTAAGAAATAACAGTAATTAGAGGTTATATATAAAACAAGAAAAAGACAAAATGAATTTAAACAGTGTCTAAGGAAAAGGAAAATAAAAAGTCAAAAGTGTACTGGGCAAAAAGCAGGCACATCAATCTGAAGCCAGACTCCCCTGCCCTGTAAGTATTTCAAAAGCAACGAAGGTCATAATTAATATTTAAGTGAAATGTGTCAATGGTAATGCACATATTCACCCTCTACTGTCAATAACTACTTAGTTGTTTAGTCATAGAGAGTAGACTGCAGTAGTTGGTGATTCATCTACTCATATTCTTTGATATTTCAAATTTGTATTGGTTATATTAGCGAGTGCCTTTCAATTTACTTCTATTCATTTGTACTGAATAATCCATTTGTAGATATAGTAAAAAAATGGACAACATACATTTCTATAATGAAAGCCATTTGTGTTTTATGCAAAATATTATATTATTGAAATAATTCACCTTATTTTAAACAAATAAAAAGCAAACATATAGATTTCTGTCCTTTGTAAATAATAGGGTAAAATGATAAATTGTTGGATGTCAAGTACCAGTAGCACAGAACTCCACGTACAGTAAGAATAGGTAAGGGGAAAAGCTTTCGGTTATGCC
>PVIC010008089.1:13619-49191 GCA_004025085.1 Thryonomys swinderianus
CTCTTTAAAGTTTCATTTATTTTTCTCCCAAAATATGAATTGATAGTTGTGTAAAATGAAACTGATATAACTTGATGCCATGCTGTGTTTTCTGCATCTATAAATCATAGAAATACTGATGTAGCTTTTGATAGTCATAAAAAGGGAGAAAAGAAAACAAACTAAAAACAGATAACATCCTAAAATTATCATAACTCTATTTAAGATAGAAGCTAGAGTCTGATATTTCATTTATAACTTCCTTATAAAATTACACCTGTTTTTAGTGTGACCAGATATTTCAACAAAATTTACTTCCCACACTTGAAGTTTGCTTGAGAGATTTCCTACACATGAGCAAAATTCCAGAATGTTCTGCAGCAAAATTTCTGTTGTTACAGGTAGAAAAATAACATATGTTGGAAATGCATATGAAAATCAGTAAATCATGGTTTGAGCTATAATTAAATTTAATGTTGCCTGCTTTTCAAAATTAAAGTTGCATTTTTAATCATGTTTCGGGTCTGTCCACTCCTGTAACTGTTTTCCCAACAGCATCATATACAACATATTGGTTACAAGAAAACTCTCAAAGTGCACAGTAATTTATACTACCAAAAGAATGGAATAAAGAAGAATAATTTATTCATAATGTGTTTAACTTTAGTTTTGGATACAGAAATTAAAACTAAAGAAGTAGATCCAAGGTGGGAAAATGTCTGTATAAACTCCCACACTGCCCATGAGTTTCTCAGGCAGTAAGGATATGAGTACACAAACTAAAGAAATTGTCTGGGCTGGAGATTTAGTTCAGTGGTTCTGGCACCTGCCTCGCAAGCTCAAGGTCCTGAGTTCGATCCCCGGTAACCACATACAATGCTGGGCGTGGTGACTCACGCCCACCAGCAATCAATACCACATACCACAGTGCTGGGGGTGGTGGCTCACACCTGTAATCCCAGCACTCAGGAGGACTGCTGAGTTCGAGGCTTGCCTGGGCTACATAGTGAGCTCAGAGCCAGCCTGAACTACAAAGAGAGACCCAGTCTCAAAAAAAAAAAAATGTTTAACAGAAATGAACAGCATGAAGGGAAAATTGTAGAATAAAGGTAGTTAAAAATATGATATCATGTGAGTATTAAGTGACCAAGAAAGCTGTTTGAGAGGAGTAATATCAGACTGAGAAGCTCTACGGTGAGAGAATGAGACACTAAAGATACAGCAAAGCTAGATTTCATCAGATGGAATAAAAGAGAGTAAGAAGTAGGATCTTCTGATAAGTTTGAGTCATTTACACTCAAATGGATGTACCTTCAGGACCTACTTATAAGTGAAATAAATACATCACAGATGTGTAATATCATTATCTGTCCTCTGGTATGAGAAACTGAAGATCTTAATGAGTTCTAGAATGTATGATGCTTACTGTGAAATAGAAAATATTCAAAGGGAAATGTGGAGGTGTAAGTAATGAGGGGTAAATAAAAATGTGACAGTAATAAAAAAGGAAACAAAACATGTATTTAGGGTTTGGGGGTTGTAGGGTGGGTAGGGGAGCTGGAAAAAAAATGAAAACCAAATTGTGTCTTACACTGGTACAAATCCCCAATATTGAGTGTGATCAGGATATGATGTGTATATACAATTTACACATAAAGATAAAAATTTTAAAAAAAGAAATAGAATCTTCTCAGTACAGTAAATGCCAATCTATCTCCACCAAAGTTAAATGAAAACATCATTGCCACTTAAGGCAATGGTTGAAGATTCAAAATACACTGTATGTAACAGATTGTCTCTGAATAGAGACATATTTATACTGTTACTATTTTTTCCCTAACTCTGTAAGTACGATCGGTGTTCAGGCCAGTTGTTTAATGCACTACTTGTATTAATCCATTTGGCCAGTCAAATGGTATCCTTGCGCCCACTTAGAGCTCTACGCCAACCTGAACTCTTGACATTATCTATTTTAGTTATTTTCTTTCAGTGTTTGTTTCTTCATTAGTTAGATTCCCATCACCTGCATAGCTTCATGATTTGCTAAAGATATCACAAATATTCAGTACATTCATTATGCATATGTTTTGATTACATTGATAGAATACATAGACCACTTCATATTACCAACAATTTGGACTGTGAAATTTATCTTACCAGCTTTATTTCTTCATTATGTTTATCACCTTTTGAAATATATTTATTTTCTTCTCTCAGTGCTACTGTTTGCTATGTGTATCACCTGAAAAATCATTGTCACTTTACTATGCTTTGTGCATACTAATTAATCTGCTT
Source organism: Thryonomys swinderianus (assembly GCA_004025085.1). Lineage (NCBI taxonomy): Eukaryota > Metazoa > Chordata > Mammalia > Rodentia > Thryonomyidae > Thryonomys > Thryonomys swinderianus. The sequence goes on from PVIC010008089.1 coordinate 15,894, forward strand.
TCTCTTTACTGTGATTCAACTTCTAGCCTGTTCTAGCCCATACATTTTTGTTTTTCCTATGTTTTGATAAAAGCTGCTATACATTCTACATTTGAAAAAGAAAATATAAAATATATTATCTTAGATATTATTACATTTTTTTTTGAGATAGGGTCTCACTTTGTAGTCCAGGCTGGCCCTGAGCTGACTATGTAGCCCAGGCAAGCCTCAAACTCAGCAATCCTCCTGTCTCTGCCTCCTGAGTGCTGGGATTACAGGCGTGAGCTACCACGCCTGGCAACATTATTACATTTTAAATCTTCCAACTGCATTTTCTAAAATTATAAATAGTTATTGCCTTTATGTTTACTGAGTATTGAACATAATTTACATAGGTGACATCTTAAATCTTTGAAGTCATTTCAAATATTCTGGATATAAAATTTCATTTTGAACAATATTTTCCTCATTTGACTAAATAGCTAACCTAGAACTATCTTCCAGGTGATAATACAATTGGAATATACAAGAAAAATGCTCTTGGATACACTTATAAAATTCAGAAGGATTAACAGATTCTTTAACAAACTTTTGCCACATGAAGTACTCAAATTAACTTTTCTCTCACTCTCATATTTTAGAGACTTATTTTCCTAGCTTTTTAAGGACATTTAACGAGTGCCAAATTTTATTTCCAACTGTGAAACTAGATACATGGCCTTAGGCAACCTTTTAATGATTTGAGATTTAAAATGAAATTTCCAATTCATGATATTCATTATAGCTTTTAAAATTAAGCAACATGTTCCTAATGCCATCATTTAATCATATATCTCATGTAATTCTGTTTTTTTCCCAGATAGTTCAAAGCTTGATTGAAATCAAGGTCTACTTTGTAATATATGGAAGGAGAATCCTTAAAAATTATGGAATTATTCTTACCATTACTAAAAACACTATCAAGGTATGAAAAGGAATCTTTTGACAAGAATGTCTTTTATTTTGCCTGCCGTCTTGCTGCTGTAACACATGAGGCCCTGAATTTCAATATCCACTGGCAATCTGGCCTTGTATTTTTGCAACAAAAATCAACCTCAAGGTTTTCTGAAAACTAGTTTTGTTAACATTACTGAGTTGTGTGTGGGAGTTCACATGAGTTAAGCATGAAATATTGTGACATAAACCTTTCAAGTCCTTAAGGGAACTTCATTAGTTAAGTCCATGAGTCATTCACCTTTTTAAGTGTTCACTGGAAATACTATTGTTAAATTATTTATAAATGACTTATGAAATGCCATATTTACCACTTGAACTTGTCTTACTGGCAAAAGTAAGTGTATGGGTAGAATTTTGGAGCACTATTACTAAAAGAGTAACTGGGAATTCATATTTCAAAATAAAGTCAACTAAGTTTAAGACAGAAAACCAAAGAATCAAGATGATCAGTCTATTGTACAATTAAAGTCACATGACATTTATGTTTTTAACTATAGATTAGGATTATGTAATTCTTAAAAATGGAAGTGACATTCAAGACCATATTGTTTATTTCACCTATGTACATAATGCACAGTGCATCTTTTTAATGACGTTGCATAGATCAGAATATTAAATAAGATAGAGGCTAAAGGAGATGGGATGGTAGTCCTACTTCTGCGAACTTCAGAGGCATGTTAACTTTGTCTGTACGGAGCACAAATAGATCCATGTTATTGTTGAATATATTCATATAGTGTGTTCAAACAGTACAGTATGAGGACCATTCAGAAAAGGAAATGTTTAACCAAGTTAAATTATTAGTACACACACCTTAATACTTGCCTTTGAAAAATTAATATCCTCTACACTGAGCACGAGAACAGTTCAAAACTATTTCTGTTGCTATATTGCTGAGCACATTTAATTGTTCCATGGCTTCCTCTCATTGTCTTCAGACACAGAAATGGTGAATCACTCTGTCCCTTCTTGCCTGGTCACTTCTTTCTTTCCCTGAAGCCAGCAAAATCTCTGCTTTTTAATCACATGTTCATGTGATTAAATTTCACCTCACTGGATAATCCAATCACATCTTTCCATTTCATCGTCCTTAAACCTGTCTCCAAGCCCTCCTTTTTTCTGGAGACTGGGAAGTTAGTATATTTAGAGAGTCGTAATAATGAATGCAGTAGTATTTTGGTTATATTCATTAGCATATATAATGATAGGGAACAAAACAGAACAAATAAATTCCTCACATATTAGCATACATGTGTTAAATTTTCCATTATTGTAACTTAAAAATATCACCAAATTTCATTATACCTTTCATGCAGATTAATGTTTTAGTTACAAACTGCAATGCCATGTATTTTTCACAAATAGCGTGTTTGTTGACTAAAACATGGTGTTTAAATAAACCTAATTAATATACTGTTATTTATGACATTTCAGATAAGTACATTTAAATTTATTCTTTGAGTGATTTTCAAAGATGTAGTTCATTATTATTAACTATAATCAGCATTCATTTTCTATAATAGATTTCTTTAAAGTTTTTCTTCTGACTGAAATGTTATATTTTATGACGTCTAGCTCTCAACATTCTAACCTCTCTATACTTATAATCCTCATTTTGGCTCCTAATTCTATGAATTCAACCTTCTTGATATTCTACATGCAAGTAATATTTTCCTTTCCGTGACTTCCTTAACTGAATTAATTTGTACACACCAAATTCATCCATGTTGTTACAGCCAATAGGATTTCTTTCTTTTCAGAAGCTGAATAGTAGTCTATTGTGTATATAAACCAGATGATCTTTATTCATTTGTCCCTGGATAAATAGGTTAATTGCATATCTTTGGTACTGTGGACAGTGCTGCATGAAGTTGGTAGTATGAGCTGATAAGACTATATGATCAGTTATGCATATTATATGGTAGGCCTATCTCTAAGTTTTTGTAAAATTTCATCGTTTTTCATATAATAGCTGTACAAATTTATTATTCTCATGAACAATTTACAGAGTTCTGTTTCCCCATGGCTTTGCCAATACTTTTTTTCTTCTGTTGTAATATTGTCACTCAAAGAGATCTGAGAGACTATGTTTTTGTGGCTTTATTTCATTATCACAGTGGTTAGTAATGTTCATTTAAAACTACCTGCTAGTTCTTGTTATATTTTCTTTTGGAAAATACCTATGTGGGTCTTTTGACCATTTTTAACCTCATTATTTGTCTTAATGATATTAAAATATTTATATGCCTCATACATTTTGGGTTTTAATTATTATATTTATGGTTATCAAATATTTCCCACATTCTGTGGGTCATCTCTTCACTCCTTTGATTTTTTTTTCTTTTCTATGAAGTAACATTTTAGTTTAATATCTGTCTATTGTTGTTTTGTGTTGCTTGTATTTTTGAGATCATGTTTAAATAAATTTAATATGTCTCTATATATACATAAAGTTGTTCCCTAAACCAATGTCATCGCTGTTTTCCCTGACAATACTATTAGTTTTAAATCTTATATTTGATTTTTACTCCCTTTTGAACTAAGTTTTCTATAAATTGGCCAGACCCAGAGTCAGTAGATAGTTACATGTATAGAATTTAGTCTTAGATCTGAATACATTGGAATGAACCTATTTGTTTGGTTTTGGGGGTTGGCCCAGAGGACATGCCTTAAACTTGTATTTCTGGGAGCTTCCCTAAGACTTGGGTCTCTAAAGGCTGACCTGACTCAGCATTCAAACAGACCATGTTGGAAGTGGGCAGGCATTGGAATGGGCCTAGTTTCTGGACTCACTTGTGAGTTAAAATCTGAGTCCAGTGGGGCTAGGCTGATGTGGAAATATACAGAGTTGAGTTTGGGGATAGGCCTGGGTCCTGGGGCCAGAGTGGGTGGCCCAGAGCCTGAATCTTCAAAGATGGTACTAGAACCTAAGGTGAAGCCCCTCCCAGAGTGGTGTCTCCTTGTCTGGGTTTTTACTTTGGATCCACTGGAGTCTGGAATGAGAGGATGAACCAGAATCCTAGACCCGGACAGATGTTGGGGCAAGTGAAGAACATAGTTTGGTCTAGAGATCGATTAGGTCTGCACGACCTGACCTAAAAGTTGAGTCTGCGGACGCTGGGCTGAGGAATGGGGCTGAGGTGAGCAGCCTGGTGCCAGGTCTAGCCTGGAGTCTGTCCGTGGTGCTGCCTTGAAGTGGGATGCGCTCACAGCTTGCGGTCACTGCAGTGATTTTAGAGATTGGGTGATCTGGACACTGAGATTATCGGACAGTATGGAACCTGAGTCTGCTGAGTCTGCCTCGGTGCTGAACTCGACTGTAAGCACAGACCAAGACACTGAGCTCAGAAGGCCTGAGTATTGGCACAGGCGTGCTTCGGGCAAGGCCTCTTATGTGGTGTCAGGACAATTCCAGCGGTCACTTCCTTTTCTTTCTTTCACACAGAGGGTATATTTATCCATGTTGTCCAGTTTGGGGCTGGGAAGCATCCCTGTGGATAATGTAACGCTCACCTTTCTGTCCTCTTCAGCACACTCTTTCTTACTCCTGGGCTATGTCAGACACTGTCATCTCTCCTCTGGTTTCTCAAATCTCGTTAATTCCTAATTCTTTTTTAACATGTGAAGAGTTGTTTACATTGGTACTTTCGCAAACGTGATGACAAGCACAAGAAATCGCCCAGGTGTATAAACATTCTCTTTAATGGAGCTAATTCAATTAAAAAAGATGATGCATGGTAGGTTTTGGGCAAAAATTATTATCTTCAAAAATTGAATCATCACCAGTCTACATTAATATTGAAAGAAGTTGCAAAACTCTAAATTGCATCAAAAGGTTAACTTTTCTGGCCAATATTTTCTAACAGGTAGACATCTGGAAGCCATTATATTAAGAATGAGGAAATTCATGGAAGTTCTAAACATTCTGACAGTGTGTGGTGTGAATTTTGTTCAGGTGATAAGGTTAGGATTGTGATAGCATTAGACTCCTTGGGGAGTTTTACGAGTGTTATTTTCAGTTCATTAACACCTCTCATTTATTTGCTATTAGAGTTGCTTTATTCTGATTGCTGTTAGGAAAGAGATTCATTAAATAGTAAAGGTGCAACTATATTAACGAAGGCAAAAAGGGATAGAGATTAATAAACACTTAAGATAGACAGAATTGTATATGTTAATTGTAGAAAATTGTGAAAGCCTCAGAGTAGAATTCAGGAGATTCTGGAACCAGCAAAAAAACTGTTAGTAATACTGTTTTCCAAAATTTTCTACGTTCTTCTTAAAGTTCCTAAATATCACATGAAAAAGAAGCAGTTTTTAGACACTGAAGGGATATCTCTTTCCACAGCTCAAAAATTTATTGCTCTTTGTGGATGTTCTCATTATTCTTTAATTTTAGTGAAGGTTAAATGTTTCTGACATATTGAACTTAGGCTGACATTTTTCTGCTCCTTCTAAAATGGACTGTGAGTGTAATGCATGAAGACGGTCTCACTGTAAAAGGTTCATGCAATGCATGATTATGTCGAAGAAAATTTAAAGTCCTAAGACTCTGAAATGTCACATCTCTAACCTCACTGCAGACAGAAACATATCTAATATTTTTCAGACTCACACACATAAATTTCCCAGGTACTTCCCTTAAATACAGTACAGATTAGACCTCAATATACTTTTACATTTATCTTAGTATTTCTTTTCAAAGTGAGTGCTAAGGCTTTTTTGTCAGCATATGAAGCTATTATCTTTCCTTTAATAGGTTGCATATTGTTCACAACATAAATGTGACATACATTATTTTACACATCTGTTTGTAGAATAAATTTTTAAATTACTTTATATTATACTGACATAATTTTCATATATATTGTGAAACTCTTTTTTCATTATTCTTTAAGGACGAATTTCTAGAAATTGTTTCACACATTATATATTTCTGGCCTATGATGATATTTTATTTCAAGAGCAAAATTTTTACCATAGCTTTGTATTACATGTTATTTACCTTTAGGAGCTGATACAACTTTAATGCAAATTTTCACTAATTGAAATCACTAAATCTACATATTTGTATTATAAGTTTAATACAATATAAGTACTTTTACAGCATATGTTCACTTACAGATTAAGCACTCAACAATTATTTTCCATCATTATTTTTAACAATTACTTATCAAATGCTTATAATATGACTTATGGAGAATAATACATTTACCAAAAGTGTATAAATTCTTATTTTCTTAGGTTAAACAGTGATGCGTACTTGGATTTTAACTCTGAAATCCATAGAAAATCAAACTTTGGACTGAGTACAGAAAGGACCACATAAATGACAGGTTGGACACAAACTTCACTGGGGTAGGGTTGTAAACTGATGCCACCACTAAGGCTATAAGCATGGACTATTATAATCTAGTGTGGTATTGGTATTGGTACGAATCCAGGTGTACCTTGACTTAGTATAGTTGCCTTATGTGTTTTAGATGTTATTTGATTTATTGATCTAGTGTTCAATCTGAATGTAGGATAATTAACTTTTCAGGTCTTGTAAGATAAAGAATTGAATCTGATACTGGGGGAAGAAAAAGGAAGAGGGGACAATGGAGGATAATGTGCTACTAGTATGCTCCAAGCCCCTTAGGTGAATGCAATCATTGTGCACTGCAAACATGTGTTCGTAAAAGCACAATGCATATAAAGGAATAAATAAAGGATCATTCTAGTGTCTGACATAAAAGCAGCTGCTAAGATCAGAAGTAATGAGAATGATGCCAGTTTATTATTCTTTTTTTGTATGCTTTGATAGCAACTATTTCTAAAGTGTTAGGTGAATGAAAAACACATTCAAATTATAGATTTAGGGTGAAGTAAATGGATCCCATATTTGTTAATTAATTGAAACAAACTTCTTTAATATCAGAGATGATTTATTGGTATTTTGACTAAGCAAATAGAAAAATCAAATTGTGTTTTACTCACATAAAAAGGGAGACATTTCACAACACCCATCATACATTCTAGAACTCATTAATGACTTCAGTTTTTCATACCAGAGAATAGATATGATATTTACACATCTGTATACACAAAGTACCAGTAAAGATAAAAATTTTAAAAAAGGGAAACATCGAGGAAAGGGATGCTATTTTCTGTTTTATTTTAATTTTAGTTTTGAGATTCCTGATGCAGGAGCAATGGTTAAGGACACTGCAAGACCTCAAAGTTACGTGGGCTGAGTGTCATAGCATGGTGATACTCATTTGGGAAATAAATGTCATTTAAATCAGTGAAAGTGGATGAGGAAGTTTGGCCCAAGAAAAAATCCAGTGTTCTGCAGGCTTCCCAAATATAGTGGTAGGAACACCAAAGACAAATAAACAAATGATGAGGTGTCTGTCTTTGTCACTTTCTCCTCACTGGTTCAAAACACCCGAGACCCACAACTTAAAGAGAAAGGTTTATTCTGGATCTTAAGTTGTAGAGGATTGTGTTCATAGTTGGGTGGCTCCAAAGCCAGGAGGGGCTGGGGGAAGAGTCTGGCTGGGGAAAGTTTGCAGCTCATGCTGATAGAAAGAAGGAGCCCAGAGGGGGATAAACCATCATGGCCAGCCTTCCAGGACCTGCCTCTCTACCCAAAGCACCTTCGAAGAACATAGCCGTGACCTCTCCACAGAACGCGTCCGTCTATGAGTATAGCACCCAAGTTGTCCGTTTATCTTCCAGAATCCCGAGTTTTCTTTCCACTCCATTGATCCTTTTATTGTTTAGAATGAGGTTTTCATCTTTTAGGGTTAGATTCTTATCTTCTGTGGGGGAAAATCAGGGCACTGCAGACAAAACAACAAAAGAAACTCTGGGAGGAAAGAGAGTCTAAGTGAATAAATTACCTGAGAAGTCAGGTGGTGGGTCTAGGGGAGAGGAGCCGAGAATGGGTATGGGCATACATGCTGCAGGGGTTTCAACGGAAGACTTTTTGTGGAGTTTGAAGTGTGAAATCCTAGCTATGAAATAATAATAATAATAATAAATAATAATAATAATAATAAAAAGGCATGTATCTCTGATAAGAGGAATCAGCCACTGAGTGAAAACTATAAAATCCAGGACAAAGACAGTTGCATAGGGATCGTGTAGAGCAGAAAGTTTTCAAACCAGGGCTTTGTTACTTGAAGCATGGTTCTTAGTTGAGCAGTGTTATCGCCACCTAAGAGCTGGCGGGAAATATAGTCTCCGCTCCACCCGCTGCGTACTGAGTCAGAAGCTGATTTCGACCGCTCTGTGACTTTAAAGCCTATGAAAAGGCACTTAGGTAAATTACTCTACAGTTAGTCCACCAGCTAATTTTGTTTAGGAATGTAAGAGGAAATGGAAAGAAAACTGATCTATAATGAGGTATTTGTTGTTATTTTGTCTCATAGCAAGAACACATCTTGGTCTGACTTCCTGGAATAATCTCATTTTACTTCATTTTTTAAAATTACATTATGTTTCTATACCTCAAAGTATCATGCTCTGCAAGATAAGCACATATTGTTTTATCAGCTGAAGAAATATTTTTGCCTTGCATCATGATAGAGTCCCAAGATTCAGCAGATTTTTAAATTTTATAGGGCAATAATTGATTTCTGAACTACTAAAATATGATAGTTAAAGATATCCCCACCCATGTTGACAAGAATGCCTACACACTCAGCTAATCACTTACATATATTTCATTCTTTAACTACTATTGGACTGGAAGAAGCTATGCCATCCTTGCAAAGAGTTCTTTGAAAAATACCACATTTCAAGAGCCCTTAGTGATGGCCATATTTTGGTCAGAAATCAAACCTGTTTTATTTCTCTGCACAGATTTCCCACTCCTGGCTGTGGTCTCAAATCATTGCTAGGATTTGCCATGTCATTTGGAAGAGGTGATTTTTTTTGTTTTGTTTTGTCTTGTTTTTTTTTTTTTTTTTTTTTTTTTTTTTTTTTTTTTTTTTTTTTTTTTTTTTTTTTTTTTTTTTTTTTTTTTTTTTTTTTTTTTTTTTTTTTTTTTTGCTTTTTGGAGACAGGGTCTCGCTTTGTAATTCAGGCTGGCCCTGAGCTCACTATGGTACCCAGGCAAGCCGCCGCGAACTCAGCAATCCTCCTGTCTCTGCCTCCCCAGTGCTGGGATTACAGGCGTGAGAGCCACCACGCCCAGCACTGTAGAATGCTGTGTTGATTGTTGGTGGGCGTGAGTCTCCACGCCCAGCATTATATGTGGTTACCGGGGATCGAACTCAGGTCCTTGAGCTATCGAGGCAGGCACCGGAACCACTGAGCTAACCCTCCAGCCCTGTCTTGTTTTTTTGACCAAGGATTGAATTCAGGATCTCATACTTCCCAAGCAGGCTCTGTGCCACTGAGCTAAATCTCCATCATGGTATTGAGAATTATGAAGCCATGAATTGTATTACTGGAGTTTCTAGTATTAGAAAATACTGACAACCCTAAAGATTAAATTTACTATTGGTGAATTATTCTTGAAATGTACAACTGTGGTCATATTTGTTATGCTCTTATTTCAAATATTTATGTGAACATTTATAACTGAGATTTTTCTTGTGCTGCAGGATCAGTTTACATAATCAAAGATATTTTAAATTGAAATAAGCAACTTTCTGTAGTTTTTCTTCTGTACTATTATCTAACAATAAAGTTTTTAACTGAATTCTTTATTGGCACATTTTACATACAGAGCAATAAAGTTTGAAAAAGTTTGAAAGATCTCAGGAGTTGTTGACATATAATATTTCTTCCATTTCTACTGGTGTGTTCATATTTTTTTGTTGTATGACATAAATCAATGTTAATTTTTTGTTGGGAAAAAATAGAGTGATATAATGGAAACATGATTTCTAGACTTAACTATATCGCGTAAGTTTGAAAAAATGTTAACATTTCAAAATGTGTTTTCTCATCTTTTATAGAATTATCTAAAGACATGACTCACAAGTAGTTTTCTTCTGTTTGTGATCTGTTTTTACTTTAGAAAAAGAAAACATGAAGATGACCACTTACAGTTTTTCTTATAATTCTGTTTTACATAAATGCATGCCCTGCTTCAATTTGGTGGTGCTTTTTTCTGTATGTTTGAATTCAGTATAAAAATATAAAATATTATATGTAAATTATCCCCATCACAAAATAGACCAGTACTTAAGTAGAGGACACATTCATCACCCACTTGCTTGCTGCCATATAGGACCTCTTTTCCTCCTCTCAAAACAATTATGTCATAAATTATACCTTATGACTTTGATAGAGATTATATGAACAAACTTAATTCTCTTGTCCACTGTGGTTTATTCATTATGTAAGATTTAGGATCCATAGCAGTGCTTATTGATTTTATTTCTGAATAATATTCAATTCTCAGATTACATTAGGCATTGTGATGCTGTGTACTGTATATGGACATTAAAACTTCTTTATTTCTGTTCTCTAACAGACAATATTATGTATATAAACATTTTGGTACACATATCTAAATGTTTGTAGCTGATGTACATAGGAGTTGAAATATAGCTTATTTTCCAATAATATTTTTTTTGCTTTTTGGAGACAGGGTCTCGCTTTGTAGTTCAGGCTGGCCCTGAGCTCACTGTGGTGCTCAGGCAAGCCTTGAACTCAGCAATCCTTCTGTCTCTGCCTCCCGAGTGCTGGGATTACAGGCGTGAGGTGCCACATCCGGCATTGTGGTATGTGGTGTTGATTGTTGGTGGGCGTGAGTCTCCACTCCCAGCATTATATGTGGTTACTGGGGATCGAACTCAGGCCCTTGCGCTTGCGAGGCAGGCGCCAGAACCACTGAGCTAACCCTCCGGCCCCTTGACAATGTTTTTACTTGAGGAAATTATTTCTAAAATAGAGAATGTTTCCTTAGTCATTAAATTATACTTATATATTATTTCATAACAACATATTTCTTTAATGAACCATACTAATCATTTTCTTTGCATTTATCTGATTATTACATAAGCTTAAGCATTGTTACTTTTTGAGTACTATCTTACATACTTTGTCCATTTTACTTATGCATTCTTACTATCTATACTAATTTTTATTATTATGTCTCTTATAAAAGATTTTGTATTTTTCATCTTTAAGTAGCTCTGAAAATTTCCTTTTCCATATTTTTACCTTATTGATTAATGTTCAGTTTTCTTCAAATTGTTACTTTTTCTGCTCTAGAAGTTTAACACACAATTATACAGATATTTGGATAATTCATTTGAGATAATGTTTCAATTTTTTTTTTTATTTTGAGACAAGGTCTCGCTTTATAGTTCAGGCTGGCTCTGAGCTCACTATGTAGCCCAGGCAAGTGTCGAACTCAGCAATCTGCCTGTCTCTGCCTCCCGAGTGCTGGGATTACAGGAGTAAGCCACCCCCCCATCAATATTTCAATTTTTATGATACCTGTGAAAAATTTGAGATTCCTCTTTCTAAAATTATTTTTTCCTAAGGTCTCCACATTTTTTAAAACAACAATTAAATAGTACTTATTGTAAACTATTCCTTCACAGTAATGAAAGTACTTTGAACAATTTTATTTCAAGAAATGAAGTGTTGAAATAATGCTTATCAGGTATTTACAAAGATTAGATTCAAACAACAAAAGGCAATTTAATAAAATATATATTAATGAAATAGAACTCAATTAGTACATAATTTAAGTATGTTTATAGCTGAGGAAATATTTCCCTCCTTATGACTTCTGAATTGTACTGGAATCAATTGTAAACTAAATCAATTGACTACATTAAAAAGCAAATCAGGGGCCGGAGGATTAGCTCAGTGGTTCTGGCGCCTGCCTTGCAAGCGCAAGGACCTGAGTTCAATCCCCGGTAACCACATATAATGCTGGGCGTGGTGGCTCACGCCTGTAATCCCAGCACTCGGGAGGCAGAGACAGGAGGATTGCTGAGTTCGTGGTGGCTTGCCTGGGCACCATAGTGAGCTCAGGGCCAGCCTGAACTACAACGCAAGACCCTGTCTCCAAAAAAGCCAAAAAAAAAAAAACCAAAAAAACAAAAAGCAAATCAGTTGTCAATAGAACAAAATACTGGGAGTAAATCCAATGCCATTAGCCAAGAACAAATTTAAAAAAATCCATGAAAACTTAAAGAAAAGTGTTATTTCAAAAACTGAACATTAAATATTTATAACCACATAAGCTTACATAGCTCCTTCCTCTAAAATAAACATAATATTTTGTAAAAAAGAAAAGTATGGCATACTTGACTTAAGATTTGTATGCCTATTTTAGAAGAACAAATTTCCTTATAAAAAGTGGACTATTTATAAGATTATAAAGTGAAACAAATATTATGTTAATATTAACAAAGTTACTAACTCGAGGTGTGTGGAAATAGTCTATTCACAATTAGCAATGCTGCTTCAACATTTTCAAGAAGCCAGTGCTATCTTCAACAGTAAATAAAGACCTCCCTGGGAGGTATATACTCCCTGTGTATTCCCCTTTATTATTAAAGACCTGACTTCTGAAGATTCTGCACTTTTCCAATCTGCTGTGTTTCTGAAAGACAATAAACATGAAAATCTGTAGCTTCTAAGGAGGTTGAACTGCACCGAACATCTTTCTTATGAGAAACCAGAAGTAGTTCTTTCATGTCATCTGACAGAAGGAGGGTTTCAGTCTTGTACTCACGCAGTAGAATGTAGGGCAATTTGCTGTTAAAATATAGATAATTTGGGTTAATTTCCAATTATCAGAAATGCAGAACAATTTCAGAAAGAAAATTTGTATGTAAATGTGAAGAAAAGAGCTAGATCTTTGGTCTCTCCCTGTACTTAATCTATGAAAATCAAGGGTAAAAGAGCTCTGACAGGGCCGGAGATTTAGCTCAGTGGTTCCTCCACTGCCTGGCAAGCACAAGGTCCCTGCTTGATCCTGAGTAACCACATGCAACAATACTGGGTGTGGTGACTCACACCCATCTGCAATCAGTGCCACATACAGTGCAGGGAGTGGTGGCCCACACCTGTAATCTAATCACCCAGGAGGCAGAGGCAGGAGGGTTGCTGAATTTGAGGCTTGCCTGGACTACAAAGTGAGCTCAGAGCCAGCTTGAACTACAAAGGGAGACCCTGTCTCAAAAAGAAAAACAAAACAACAACAAAAAAACAGCTCCAATGGAGCTGGAGGGTTAGCTCAGTGGTTCTGGTGCCTGCCTCGCAAGCGCAAGGTCCTGAGTTTGATCCCCAGTAACCACATACAGTGCTGGGCGTGGAGACTCACACCCACCAGCTATCAATACCCCATACCACAGTGCCGGGCGTGGTGACTCAAGCCTGTAATCCCAGCACTTGGGAGGCAGAGACAGGAGGATTGCTGAGTTCGAGGCTTGCCTGGACTCCATAGTGAGCTCAGAGCCAGCCTGAACTACAAAGCAAGACCCTGTCTCAAAAAAAAAACAGCTCTGACATGCACGTCAACTGTTCAACTATGCTACAGCATGGCAGGGGCTGGGAGCTAGGTAGATATTAATAACTAGAAAGGAATACACACCTATTTATATATTATTTAGTTTTCCCAAAGATATTGTATGTTTTTGATAGCTTTATTTATTCCTCTTTATATAAAGTCTCTTGGGCAGAGATCAATAGTACACTTATGTCCATACCAACCACCTTTACCACATGCCAGTCTTTCCCCTTTCTTGGGAATCTTAGTGTGCCACATCTAAAGCTGTTTTACAGCAAAAGAGCTGACTTTAACATTATAAACCTAAAGGTTTATGCAAATTAGTTATCCATCTAGCGCTTTTCTTTCATAAGATAGACATTAGATATGATAGAGGTGAGATTAGATAGGCTAGATGCTGAAATGATCCCATATTTTCGTACATTGAGTAGGGCTCATAGAATTATACATCTTTCTACAGCTGAGATACTGGAATGTGGAGCATCTGGAAGTCTGTGTAAGAGAGTCAGGGAGGAAACTCTATTCCTTTTAGTAACATGTATTATAATTAACTAGTAAATTCCAATTGGACAAACTTTCAGGTATGCAGTTGTTTGCTTGTTTGATACCGGGGACTGAACTGAGGGTCTTCAGCATGCCAGGCAGACGTAATGCCCTGAGCTCCATCTTGCCCTCAAATGTGTGTTTGTAGTGAGAACACGCTCCATAGTATTATTTCTTCAGTACAGATAAGACACTCATTCTGAGGTGTTTGTTTGTTTGTTTGTTTGTTTTGGTTGTTGTTGTTTTTTGAGACAGGGTCTCGCTTTGTAGTTCAGGCTGGCCCTGAGCTCACTATGTAGTCCACGCAAGCCTCGAACTCAGCAGCAATCTGCCTGTCTCTGCCTCCCTTCATTCTGAATTTTAAAAACACAATATGATGCTTATTTTTTTACCAACTTTAAAAAAAAGTTCTTACACATCCAATTTATTTAACTAAAGATAATAACACTTGTCATAGATAATAAACCATTAAAAATAGCATTGAATAAAATACTGAACAAGACAATTTAGGTTGTTTGCATTAAAGAATCTGCTGTTATTTTATGCATTTACAAAACTGAAGAATCAAAAGTAATTCTAAATGCATTGATTTGTTTGCAAATTAAATCAATATTTTGTACAAGTTAAATATGTTTTCAAGTTTTAAAAAATAAAATTGAGCCGGGTGTGGTAGCTCACGCCTGTCATCCCAGCACTCGGGAGGCAGAGACAGGAGGATTGCTGAGTTCGAGGCTTGCCTGGACTACATAGTGAGCTCAGAGCCAGCTTGAACTACAAAGTGAGACCCTATCTCAAAATAAATAAATAAATAAAAATAAAATAAAATTGAGCTGGGCATGGTTGCTCACGCCTGTCATCCCAGCACTCGGGAGGCAGAGACAGGAGGATTGCTGAGTTTGAGGCTTGCCTGGGCTACATAGTGAGCTCAGGGCCAGTCTGAACTACAAAGCGAGACCCTGTGTAAAAAATAAATAAATAAATTAATTAATTAATTAATTAATTAATAAAATAAAATTGAACTATGCATAGATTAGTTATATTGAAAACAGTTAACGTGTACCATTTTACATGTGAAATTCTAGGTAGTTGTGATACTTTAGTGAATCTAATAAATACACAAATATCTGTTAATAATAAATATGTTTTGATGTTTCTCCAGTACTATAGTGGCATGAACATTTAAATAAGTAGCTATTTTAGGAATCAAAAATTTTATTTTATTACAGACTTTATTTCTTAGAGCAACATTAGATTTATAGTAAAATTAAACACAAGATCCAGATATCCTTCTTTCATCTCAGAATGAAATATTTTCTTTTGTGAGATTGTTTTGTTTTTCTTCTCTCTACAGGAGAAAGGAGAGTAAAAAAGAAAATAAAAGAACTTTCAACTGTGAATATCAAGTCTATGCAGCAAAATTTCTAATAGCATCCATTAATTCTCTGACTTATATTCAGAAATGTAGAATTTATCCATAACATTATTTTCATCAGTTCATAAAGAAAAGTGGGCGCATGAGCTACTTCTAATTCTAATGTGGTTAGCTATGCTAATGGTAGTTAGCAGTCAGTAAACAAAGAGAAAACAGTTTCCCTGATTCAATTGTTTCTGCTGTTTGGTCTTTTGACTTAACTTTTGTAAGTGTTATAAAATAAATGAAGACACTGATGTTAATGTATTCTGCAACTATTTTTTATGTACAAAAGAAAACATGAGGCAACTGCTATGTAAATCTAATTAAAATTATTTCAGAAACAAAATTTCTTTCAATTTAGTTTGAATAAAACATAAGTAATATTAATACACAAAGTTAAAGCTTTCAAACAAAATATATTTCTCCTTTTGTTCTTATTAAAGTTCTAAATTTTAATTTGTGGTAGAGATAAGGTTGGATAATTCTTATTTGATTTCATTATAAGATAAAATTAGTGCTTAAATATACTGAAGAGAACTTTTAAGTATCATCATTATCTTCTTACATCCAGAAGCTTAATTTTACAGCGAAGCCTAAATAATTAATTTTTCTTGTTATAGTGTAATGAAGTACAGAAAAAAATCATTAAGGATCTACTTATTGGCTAACTGAGATTTACTACAGCCATAATTATCTCATGTAGGCTTCCAGTTTCTTTGGAGGCATGTAAAGATCCTGGAAGTAATGAAAGCAATAATTCAAACATGATTAGTAATTTTTTCTAAATTTAGAGGCATGAGAAATTATAAATTTAGGACACTGAGAAAATGCTAAATAAAATAAATAACTCAGAACTTACACTTATGCAAATCAAACTGTGGAAAACAAAGCCTCCACCAAGAAAATCCTGAATGAGGGGCTCGGAACTTAGCTCCAGTGGTACCGCTGCTAATCTTGGAAGCACAAGGGGACAAGTTCGATCCCCAGTACCAGAAAAAAAAAAAATCCTGAATGATTACCAAGAAAAGCTATTTCATCTATAGAAAACAAATTGGAAAATTATGGTGAACTTGTCTAAAATCTTGCAAAAAATCACAATGAAGGTTTGGAGATGGGTGGTTCCCATGCCTGCCTAGCAAACTGAAGGTCCCTGGGTCTATCCCCGGTAATCATATACAACAACACCAAGCATGATGACTCACCCCCACTAGCAATCAACACCACATACCACAATGCTGGGCGAGGTGGATCACAGTAGTAATCCTAGCCCTCGGGAGGAGAAGCAGGAGGATTGCTGAGTTTTAGGCTTGCTGGGCTACAATAGTGAGCTCAGGGCCAGTTTAAACTACAAAGTGAGACCCTGTCTCAAAAAAAAAAAAAAATCACATTGAAATAAAAACATTTTAAAGAGAAAAATAAACCACCAACCTAGGATTCCCCATCGAGTAATATATGCTTTTCTAAAATAAAGAAGACATATTTTTCTGAACTAAAGAAGAAATAAAGGCATTTTGAGACATAAAAACAGGAAGTTCATCGCTTCTCGGCCTTTTGGCTAAGATCAAGTGTAAAAACAGGAAGTTCACCACCAGCAGATTCTACTATGCAATCAATCTTTGTTTTAAAAACTATATTTGAAAAATTTACACATATTTAAGGAAGAATGAAAACAATTCTCCACAATCCCAGCATAAAATACAAGAGAACATTTTCTGTAGTGGATTTAACTGTAGGCTCTTGAAAAATATAACTCCCAAAATTGTGAATATGATGTTCTTTGGAAAAAGGGCCATACTAGATACACGTAGGTAGATGGTCTAGAATTGTGATCATCCTGGATTAAAGTGAACCCTATATCAAATGGCAAAAAATTTTTTAAAAAGCCATAATAGAAGTAAAAAAGAAATAAAGAAGGTGCATGAAAATGGTTACAGAAGTTAGTGTTATGTTGCCCTATGTTACACCAATGAGTTAACTCCAAGGTTTACAATGGAAGTCATGAATATACAACTGGACAACCCAGTTCTATAAAGGAGAAAGTTGTAGATTCCTTATATTTAAATTTAACTTTTACAATAACACTAACAATGATACAGAGTAGGTTTGGCAAAATATCCACATGGATCAATGAAACAAATATGATGTCAAAGCTAGAGTGACACAAATATAGATAAATGATCCTAAACAAAGAAGCAAAGGCAATTACGGGAGGCAGAGGAACACTCTTCAGCAAAGAGCGATGCACCGATGACCCAGACAAACAAAGGCCTCTGGAGGTGCTTTTCCTCCTGCAGAAAGGGAAAAGCCACAGTTCAGAAACTATTAGGCCAAAGCTTGGGTTTTCTATTTGTTTTAGTCTTTTTGAGATCTGATATACTTTGAAATTATAATGTGTATAAACTTATTGAAATATTTATATTGGTTTCTTTCAAGTATGAGGATGTAAAACAAAAATGTCAATGAATAATTTAAGGGTGAGAATGCATAGTTTCACCCTGCTGGAGTCTGAGGTACAAACTATTGATTGCTGTGTACATTGATGGTCCTTCCTTTCTTCCTTCCTTCCTTCCTTCCTTCCTTCCTTCCTTCCTTCCTTCCTTCCTTCCTTCCTTCCTTCCTTCCTTCCTTCCTTCCTTCCTTTCTTTCTTTCTTTCTTTCTTTCTTTCTTTCTTTCTTTCTTTCTTTCTTTCTTTCTTTCTTTCTTTCTTTCTTTCTTTCTTTCTTTCTTTCTTTCTTTCTTCATTTATTTAGAAACAGAGTCTTGCTTTGTAGTCCAGGTTGGCCCTGAGCTCACCATGTAGCCCAGGCAATCCTCCTGCGTCTGCCTCCAGAGTGCTGGATTAAAGCCTTGAGCTACCAAACCGGGCATTGTGGTATGTGGTACTGATTGTTGCTGGGTGTGAGCCACCACACCTGGTATTGTTGTATGTGGTTACCGGGGATTGAACCAAGGAGCTTGTGCTTTCCAGGCAGATTCCACAACCGCTGAGCTAAATCTCTGGCCCTTAATGATCCTTTTTTTGCCTGTGCATTTGTAATAAAATCAATATAAAAATTTCCTTTTCTTAATTTTTGGCATACAAAGTAGACAAGGAGTTCCTTATCATCTATTTCATCTTCCAGTATGCAAGAAAGAAATAACATATTTCACCTTCAAAGCAAATGTTTTCCAAATTATTCTTTGAGAAGGAACAATGTCATGCTTTTTGAGAGTGACAAAATTTTTGATATTACCTGATGTTTCTACTTGATTAGGATATTCTTGATTTATATGATGGCTTAATACAGCTTAAGAAATTCTAGTTCTGTGTGATTATAAAGATTAACCATAAGAAGATGACTGTAATTGATAACAATATATGGCACCTTCAAAAGTTGTAAGAGGAGTAGGTTGGAAGTGTTTTCATCACAAAAATCTGTCAAAAATGTACATGTTAATTAGCTTGATTTGAAAATTACAGACACACTTTTAAACACGTTGAAGATAATAAATTCATAGATGTTTGTCAATGTAACTGCAAATAAAAATAGATGGTGACTAGTGGAAGAGTTTATAGAACTGCAAGTTTATGAAATTAATAATAATAATAATATAGTGATTTCACTTATGAATTTATGGTAGTTTAATATTGTAAATGGATCTTTTACGACCTTTAAAATCAGTCTCTATGTATTTAACAGTCTCTGTGTATGCACATATATAAAATCAGTGTCTATGTGTGCACACATTAGAATGATGGACTCTACAAAATGAAATTACTCTGAAAAGTTTGGATGACAATGAAAACATCACATGCAAGAACGTTTTGAATGGAATAATATAAAATTGTGAGTAGAAAAGGTAGTGTTTTAAAGTTAGTACTTACACTATTGAAATTTGTGATTTAATCAGTGGCCGATTTTATTGGTAACCAATTCTGTACCTGTGAAAATTTGTATACTCAAGTTTGAAAGTTTTGGACTTAATAAAAATATTGCTTACTTTTTTATAAAAAGATCTCAAACCCAGCAGAAAATGTCTGTGTGCATCGTACCAGTGAATCTGCTCATGAAGATTAAAGTTTTGATATAGCATAAGCATGTAAGCATTGCAGCTCAGTTTTCTAGCTTTTCTGAAGTTTAGTTCTTGCACTCAAAATCGACAGTAAATCTTCCAAAGCAAACCATCAAAGTACTGCTTTTGCCAGTGGAAAGGTCCAGAAAAAAAATGAACCGACACCATTATAGGTCACGTGTTATAACTGCCTTTAAGTTTTAAAGATTCAAGAACAAAAAAGGGAGATCAAATACGAAAGAAGAAAAGAATGCACAAGACAGAATTATTTGACAGACCATTTTGTACTTTGAAGAACTATCCTTCTCATTCATTTAATGGTTAACTTGACATTATTTTAACTCTAGAATTGAAATTGGAAATGTTAGTTGCAGTCATTTTTAATCAAAGTGAATAAACAGGGCCAGAGATTTAGTTCAGTGGCTCTGGCACATGCCTCACAAGCACAAGGTCCTGCATTCGATCCCCAGTAAATAAAAATGAAGAAGCAAAAATGTGAAATGGATGTTGTTGGTTAGTGAGAAAGTGAGCAGAAAGGAACTCTAGACCCAAACTGGCATTTCACTGTTCGCTGCAGGGGCAAGGAAGCTATAATAAGGACTGTCACCTACCAAAGTCTCAAGTGTCTGGGATGAGGAGCTATTTTTGTGGACCCCAGAGAATCAATAAGGACTATGGGGCTAGCAGGGAATAGAAAACCGTGGGTTGCAACAGCTGTTCTCTATGAGATTACTTATTTGTCCACTAAGTGTTATGTCTAAGTGTTAAAAAATAAACCATATGAAAGATCATCTAATAGATTTTAGATCTTCATTTATGCATTTACTTTTTTAATGAGACAAGGTCTTCCTCTGTAATTCAATACATAAGACAGTCAAGATGCATTCACTCAAAGTCAGCTTTTAAGAAAAAGGAGTAAAAAGTACTAAATCCCCTAGAGAAATATAGCAGGTATTGATATTCTAAATAGACATCTATCTCAATACTATGTTTCCTTTCTGGAACTTCCTCCTTTGTTCTTTGTACACTTGGTAGTGACTGGTCTCATTTGATCCTCACTTAGTCAATAT
The DNA here is from genome assembly GCA_004025085.1 of Thryonomys swinderianus. Classification (NCBI taxonomy): domain Eukaryota; kingdom Metazoa; phylum Chordata; class Mammalia; order Rodentia; family Thryonomyidae; genus Thryonomys; species Thryonomys swinderianus. The sequence goes on from PVIC010008089.1 coordinate 36,425, forward strand.
TACTGGAGATTGTACTTGTAATCTTATTGGTTAATTATGGTTTGTCTCACCTCATGCCCACCTTGTCAACTTACATTGGATCTTTTCAGTTGACTATTCCTTTGTCCCACTTTGTACCAGCCTCATCTCATTGCTTTGTGCCATAAAAAATTCCCTGGTGATGGTGTCCCAGGTAACCAACTTTCTACTCTTCCTTCAGTCTCTCTTAGGCAGAAGCTATCTCTCTCACTGATTTTTTTTTTCCCTATACTTAACTTTCATTGTTCCTAGAATTCATTCTTCAGTTTTAGAGAACATGAACTCATGTTTCAGATAACTAACAGGATGGGCATTATAATATTTCCTTAGATTGAATTAATTTTGCTTATTTGGATTACTAGGTGCCTTATATCAAAGTCAATAACCTGTGGATGATTCCAAGATGTGCCTCCAGCCCATCTAATTACCAAGCTGCTGCGGACACAGCAGTGCTGCATAGCTGAGCTCAGCAAAACGAGGCCAAGGCGACAGATGCCCAAAGTGGCCTTGTGGCCCTTCTTGAGCAGTGGGCCTAAGTGCTGTCTTCTCAGATTGAAAGTTTATGCTCTTACATCTTTGACCATGAGACAGTTATGATCTTGTTGATTCCTGACATACAGTAAGCCCTTTAAAAAAAAAACTAGTAATGTGAATTTGGTTTTGACCTCATATACCCACTGAAAAAAGATCTTTAAAGCCTAAGCTTGTTCTTCAAAATAAAGAAGTATCTTGCATTCTGAAGAACAGAAGATGTGACTCATATTTAATTTCATTTATAACATCAGGTATGGTGAAAAGTATGATTTTTTTTTATCGAGACAGGGTCTCGCTTTGTAGTTCAGGCTGGCCCTCAGCTCACTATATAGCCCAGGCAAGCCTCAAACTCGGCAGTCCTCCTGCCTCTGCCTCCCAAGTGCTGGGATGACAGATGTGAGCCACCACGCCCGGCAAAACTATGATTTTTTAAAACATAAAAAGTTTTGGTTCATTTTGGTGTATTGGTTTTTCTGATTAATATCAACTAAATCTAAAAATTTATTATTTTTTTCTTTTCAATCTCCCTAGATGGCAGAGAATAATTATTAGAATAATTTTTTATATTGGGGTTTTATTATGCTCTTAATTATTTACATAGGAGACAGACAAAAATTAAAGATTTTCGTTCATGAAAGATCTTAAGTTTTACTCAATGTTATTTCACAAATTTATTCATAGTTTGGGGTTGAAATCTAAGTATTGTGTTCCTGACACCCATGGTCTGAAGTGTCCAATTGCCTCTAATAATTTTGAGAGTTATATATCATTTTAAAACTTGGACTCTAACTTTTTAAAAGGTAAAGTTAAAAAGGAATAAAAAAAAACTTCCACAATGCATCTCACACCAAAAATTATCTTTGAAATTTCCCAGAGGAGTCCTCAAAAATTACAAAGATTTGTTCTTTCACCTTGTAAAAAGATATGTTAGAAATAATTACCTGTGGCTTATGTGTTACTATTATAAAAATTGCATGGAGAGAGCTGTTTAATTAAAAGAGATACTCAATGTTCCCTAGGTTAAATTTCATAAGTAAAATGTTACCATGAAATATTTCAGAATTTGTGGGCTCTATGGGTCATCCCTGGAGATTTATTAATGTCCTTACATTTCCTCATTATATTTTTTAACCTCATCAGAAATACTTTATGAAAGAGTGTTGCCAATTTCCCTTATACCCATCAATAACCTTTTGGCACTTTGCAAGATAACACTGTAGTGCAATCAGCTTAGTATCAATAGCAACAATTTCAATCACTTACAATGATGACCTTACCACTACCTTACATCTTCCATTTATGCCTACCATTGCTGGCTCATTGCTTTAATTGGATATGTGTATCAGACATTTCCAAGGAATTTCATAAAAAATACTGATTTCTATGTATACTGATTTTCTACTATGCAGAACAAATTATCAGATAAAAAGTGGATATAAACAAAATTTATTAATTATCTCAGATTTTACAGATCCTAGTATTGGACATTTACCTTTCTCTGTTCTGTTCTGGTTGTCTTAGATGAAAATCAAGGTACTAGGAAGGCTATGTGCTTTTCTGGATGCTCAGATAAGACAGGGTCTAATTTCAGCATAGTATTGTTGATAGAATACTATTTCTTGCAACTATAAAATTCACAAAACGTACTCTTCCAAAACAAAATAGGGAATATTTTCTGTTGCTTTGTGGCTCTGACTACTGAGAAGTGCTGAGGTCTTCTCTCGTGGATCCCTGGCTTAGATACACCTAGGTTCCCACTCAACTTATCTGCCTTTAGGCTAACTCAGTTACTTAGAAACTATTATTGGTTAGATGGTTTCTAAACAGAAGCTTCCCAACTAAGTATTACCACATTCTAGAGGGCTCACCAGAGTCCTTTAAAAAACATAAACATGTTGCTCACTTTTTTAACCAATAAGAAAACAGTGTTTAGGATACATTCCCTTTGTAGGATATGCCCAGCATACATAGAATGAAAGAGCAGTATTATGTGGATATGCATATTATTCTCTAGAATTTTGTTGCCTTCTATCCAGTTTCTTTCATGAGCTGAAAGTTTTAGCAGAATTTGTATTATTTAACATTGTTTAAAGTACCAGGTACTTGAACATACTTTTATTCTGTAGCACCTCTCACAGACATTTTAAGATTTATTTGTTTCAAGAAGTTTCAAATTTGAACAAATTTAACTGTAGATTTTCTTTTTCTATTTCTGACAAATATTACTTTTAGAGCTATGTTTCTCAAACCATACTCTCAGGTAAATAAAAAGAAAATAGAAAAGAAAGAGCTTCATTTATACATGGGTTTTGCAATGTTGTCATTTGGGCATATTTTTACTTAGTTTTATTTTAGATGAGGATATTGTTTTAGAATTAATAACATGGTCATTTGTAGGTGGCAGGACTGATGTGCTGAGAAATGAATGAATGAATGAGTGAATGAATGAATGAGGAGATACCAAAATACATCACAAAAGCAAATCTGAGTATTTCCTGTTGGGAAGTATACTTGTTTGTCCCCTGTAAGGGACAACCTAGACTCCATGCATTAGTGTTTTCAATGTCACAATGCCACATAGGAAATAACATCAGAAGAATTAAACTCTAAAAGAAAAAAGAAAATAGATGAGTTGGGTTGCATATACAGGATGACAGGTTATGTCAATAGAGTATGAAGATCATAAAACATGAAAACATGTTGGTTATGATCTATATGATCCAATTAGTTTTTGTGCAAAGACAAACACTAAGCATTAACTCAATAGTAAAGAGTTTTGCTCATAGAAACTGTCCAGTTACTGCTTCTGAATAATAGCTTATCTAGTGACAGAAGAGATAAACATCAAACACTTGATATAGTGGCATCTCTGGCAAAAACCAACAAGACCTTTACTGGAAACTTTATCCCTCTGGTCCTATTCCATCTTTACAAGGACATAAACTCATTCTCAGTGAGGTCTGTCAGCATTCCAAGTCCAGATTTGCTTCATTTCTTGAAGTGCCTCAGCTAATACAACTGTTGCCAATCACTTAAGAGCTATTTTGCTAGACTTGGATAGAAATCTCCAACTGGCAAGTGTGGCTTGGTTAATAGCTCCAGGCTTTGATGTTCCAATGCATCTCAGCCCTAAATGTTGCAGCTTTGAGTGTTGCAGCCCATGGCAACTTTTGGGCACCTCCACCAGCTCCTCAGCAGGTGAGGCCTGTAACCCCCTTGGCAGCCCTCTGCAAAAGCCAGTCACAGTCACTGGTCAGTTTAGGTTAATGTTAGTCATATACAGTTTACACCACTTGTCTTTATGGAACTCTGATCTCAAGGATGTTTTTATAGTAAACTTCCCAAGAAATACAATATATCTTTTCAGGTAAGAAAGGCAACTTCTTGGCTGCTCAAGATAATAAAGGTCCACCAGTCTTGGGTGTATTTGCTCCCAGTCCCTTTATGTGCTTAAGAATTCCATAAACTTGGAATGTGTCAGATGTAGCACAGAGGTGTGGTGTGCATGGCATAGGCAAGGACATCCTTCTGCGTCCCTCTTTTCCATGTGACTTGAGGACAAGGAGAACAAACAGGAAGATGATACGCTATTGCCTCCTATGTGAAGAGGAATAAAATGCTTTCTGACCCAGGATGTAGTCTCAGTAATTCACAGTAATCAACAGGCAGAGGCTCTCAGAATTTGTGCAATTTCCTAGTACAAACTTGAAATGTGTTACTGAATTTTTATGTTTTAAGTTAAACTACATTTGAACAATGTTTTCTTAGGAAATAAAATTCATTAAAATTATTATTTTTAATTCAAGCGAATTTTTACCATGCCTCAAATCCCAAAAATAAATGACAACTCATGTGTCTGTATTTCTGTGAAATTTACTCTGCAATTTCTCTCATGTGACTGTATGTATTTAGTGTTGTTTAATGTCACATGACTTACTATGACTTCATGTGCAGAGTTAATTTTCTTAAATTTTTATCTTTATTGGTACACTGGACATACACATCACGATCATACTCAATATTGGGATTTGTACCACTATGTGACAATTTAAATCTCATTTTTTCCTGTTCCCCTACCCAACCCACGAACTCCACCCCCTAAATATATAAGCTTTGTTTCCCTTTTTATGACCATCATTTTTTTTACTCCTCATTATTCAATCCTCCACCACACTTCCCTCTGAATATTTTCTATTGCACATTTATGCATCATACATTCTAGAACTCATTGTCATCTTCAGTTTTTCAAACCAGAGAACACGTATAATATTTCACATCTGTATTTGATCTTTGACCTTGGCCTTGGCTATACATTTTCTTCTGAATAGTAAGAGGTTAAGAGTCATTCGATGACTCCCTGGAGTTGGTTTCTCAGAAAACTACAGTGAAAGTAATTTCACTGAGCCAAATGCCTCTCTTTCAGCCTGGGACACAGGAGGACTCATAGTGCAGCTTTAAGTCCATCCCAAGGTCAACAGCCAAGTACAGACACAGCATCATCCTGTGCGGAAGAGTCAGCAAACCTGCCTGGGTTAACAAGGCAAGGCCCGAGCTCCTGTGTGACCACAAGTGAGGATCAGAGTTCTGCACTGCTCGGAAAGATCTTCCTAGTAACCAGCGTGTGTGTGTGGTCTGCGTTTATGGTGAGGTACATATGTGTCCATAGAGAGACAGAGAAAGAGATCATGTAAAGTTTTACTTAATGCATTTAGGTTTTTTTACTAACTCAGGTTATATTTCTTTTTCTCATTAACATAAATTAAGTTAATTCAGGCATCCGAATTCTCATCAAAGGAAAATGATTTATGATTTCCTAAGACAGTTTAGTTCATTATGATTCTAGTATTTTGTTTTATTTATTTTTGTTCTACTGGATTTATTTTATTTGTAAATGTTAAGTTTTGAAAATATTAAGAACTATATTTGTTCTCGCAACCAAGGAAGAAGACTGAAATATTTTACTAGGTACACTATGCATTGAACATAAACACATTAATAATTGAGCATATCACAAACTAGTCATTTACTCAGTTGTATAATTTAATGTTATCCTACCTCTCTGAATTATTTGCTTTAAAGCAATGTTATTCATAAGCTAGTGAAATGGGCAAAGGCCAAAGCTTAACTTTTGTCATTTGGTTATTTCCATGATGCAACTATAATCATTCTTGCCGATTTTATATAATCGAAATTTTGTGAATGTGGCATTCAAAAAGGTGGTAACCACCGGCCTTTCATAGCTGAAAGTAAGTGATAGTACATGACTTTCTATGTTTATTTAATATATATGTTTTCCTCTGAGTACATGACTTTATTCGAGAGGGTGAATTCAGTTCATCTGAAAGGCTCACCGGATAGCCAATACGATCTGCGTCCAGAGGCAAAGTGTAACAGTGTGTCCAAAGTAGCCATGTGCAGCGGTTTCAGCTGTCATGCTTGGGCAGTGTAAACGTGGAGATTTCTTGTGATAATGAAGGCTAATTGTTACCATGATTCCATGAGGAGCCACCTCCAGGATGACTAAAGCACGCTTCAAGAGGTGTGTCAGAGGCCCACGGAGCCATTTCTTTAGCAACGATAGCTTGTCTCTAGTCCCCTCCTGACTAGTATTTTACGCCTACTTCGGTCTCCAACTGCTATGGAGTGATGATGTTTGCCCTACTATGCTCATCTGTAATGAGTTTCTGCCTTGGAACCAACCATTTAGGGACCTAAACCTGGAAACTGTGAGCAAATACAAACTTTCCTCCTGTAAGTCGTGGGTATTGGGTATTTTGTGTTAGCAGAGGGAAGGCTGACCAACATATGTTTCTCCTCTGTTTAACTCATCTGTGTGCTTTCCTTTCACCTATTCACTTTTGATTTCATTCCTTTAAAAATCATTATTAAACCATTGATTTTTTCCATCCGAGTGAATTTTGAACTTTTATTCGGTTTATTCACAAGATTCACGGGCAGCTCAGTAAAAACTACAGCTCTATTGTGAAATGCAGACCTATGATCAAAATGATGAAAAAGCACAAGGAATGTTATTTAACTTATTTTTTTAAATTACAGTTAAGACAAGTTTCATTCATTTATGTGCAAATGGACACACCTTGAGGACACACTCATGAGTGAAATAAATAGATCACAGATATGTAAATACTGTATCTTTTCTACAGGTATGAGAACCTGTAGATATAAATGAGTTCAATAATGTATGAGACATTTTGTGAAATAGGAGATATTCAGAGGGCTTTTGTTAGGGGAAAAATGAGGGGAAGGAATAAATTAAAAAAAAAAAAAAGAAAGCACATGTATACAGGTGTTGGGGGTTGTGGGGTAGATTGGGATATGGGTAAAAATGAGAATTAACTCATGTCATATACTGGTCCAAATTCCCTGATGTTGAGTGTGATTGTGAGCTGTATGTAAAATGTACCAATAAAGAATTCAATGGAAAAAATGTAAAAAGTTAAGGACAGATTTTCATTAACAGTCTTCCAAAATACCTCAATGCACTTAGGAAAGATGTGATCATCATTCCTATCCCTTTCTGAAACAGCTCTTAAAGTCCACATTTCCTGAATGTTTTCAGTTGTCCTGTTTACACTGATTAGAATGGATTCAAAACATTTACCTTTCAGGCTCACTCTTGCTTTGTGGGAGAATTTTCTCGGTGTCTGATCTGTTGACTAAGATGGATGACAAAACAAAGTAACATTAGTTTTCATAAAGCAGCCTTTTCCGGGGCTGACATTCTCTGACCACCTCCTCAAGTCCAACACGAATGACACCCCTAGAACTGCTTCAGACGGTAGCAGGAACTGGGTAGGACTTCTCAAAGAAAGGCAAAGTGCTTTAAGAGTGACTCATGGCAATGTGTCTTTTGCTGCCATGATGTCTTTAAATTTAAACACTTACTCTATATTTTGATCTTACCCCAAATGTTTAGAAAATAATTATAGATAAAAGTAATTGATACATTTATTGATGTAAGTGGAAAACTTACCAGCACATATATAAATGCATTTTGTGAACTCTTAGCAGTAACTGCCTATAGACATAGGATAAATGTGATACTCTGTGCCGACAACAATTTCTGTTAACAGTGACTGTTTTCTGAATCATAATTTAATCATTTGGAGCCAATGCACAGATGTCCCCTAGGTGACTGCTGAGAACCTGCATTTGCTCATAAAAATAAACATGTGTATAAAATATATCCTAATTTTCTGTTGTATGTTACAATTATAACTGGCATGTCCGTGATAATGACAGCCTTATTGTAACTATAATGGAAAACAAATTAGCACATAAATCCAACGTAAGGTGGATTGCACTGATAAAAAAGGAAAGATTCATGTAACTAATGATAATTTTAGAAGAGATTAGAAACCCTAGAGATTTCACACATACATTTTAAAATGTGATAATAGATGTATATGATTTTAAACTCATATTTAGTTTACTTTTCTGTAATTTGACTATTATACAGTTCCCTTGATTTAAATGTGGTTCACATGTTTTCCTTTGCATCAAGGTAGAATCAAGAATGTAGAGCAGTAATTCCCCAAAAATTCTTACTACAAAATAAATAGCTATACAAAGCATGATGGTTACTATCTGAATACAAATTACTTTTAAGTACACATATTTTTAAAAGACGTATATCTGTGGACATACATACATGTTCATCAAAATTAACACTAACAAAGTAATTATTCGGGATATCATAGGTGATTTATCTTTCCATTATTTCAGAGTACTATGTACTTAAAGAAACTAATGTCACACATATAAGATCTGCTGTGTTTGAAAGTTTTGATTAGATTTGATGTACATAATCAGAATTTTCAAATATCATAGAGTGAGATGTTATAGTCATTTCATATTTCCAATTTAGTTGAATCTCCACTCTAATTGAATCTTTTAGATGTTGGAAAAAGCAAAATCATATATAGTATTCATGAGCCAAGATATTTCTAATTTTTCATAATATTCAAAAGTACTTCAAAAACTATTTTAGAGTCAGTTCATTTTTATTTTATTAGAAGCCCTTTGTTTTACTAAAGAATGACAAGTGACACTAGAGTATGGATAATTAACAAGAAAGAAAAGAAAATTCATTTCACAGATGGAAATCATAGTAACATCTGAGAAAATAGAGCTTAGCTATGTTCTGTTTTCCCTTAAAAACAGATATAAATATTTCAGCAGTCGGGGAGTCGTGCTGTAGAAGGCACAATGAGGATAAAAGCTGGTGCCAGCTATTTACATGCCCAGGACCACTTCATCCCACATGAACACCTCCCACCTTCCTCCCAGGAAAAGAGAGTTCAGTAAAGTGTACAAAGAAGTAACAAGGGGATATAATTCCTCCTAGGTTTGTGCAGTAATTCATTTCAGGTGAAAGCATCAACTAGTCCTTGTTTCTGTCTTTGTGCCAATACACAGAACAACAGGTAAAGAGCTCATTTACCCTTGAATTTGTGAAGGATTTGTGATTGTCCTTGAAAAAGAGATGTGCCGAAAAGAATATTATAGGACTTTCAAATTGAGGTGTGAAGGACTGCCGATTGTCACTTCACACCTCTTAGAAGTCAGCCACCACTGTGTGAGGTGCTCAAGCCACATACAAAGGCCACACAGTGAAGAATAAAGGTGTTTCACTTGACAGGTGCATCTGAGGCTCCAGCAACCAGCTGTGTGAGTGAGCCATTTTGGACATTCTGGACAAGGCGGCCTCTCAGCTGACTGCAGCGCAAAGAATCAGGAGAAATAATGAAATAGCTAGTTTAACCTATTCAGTTCTGTGAGCTGTTATAGCAAGAGGTAACTGAAAGCCTTCTGGATTTAGATGTTATAAAACTCAACAGATTGGGGCTGGAGGGTTAGCTCAGTGGTTCCGGCACCTGCCTCGCAAGCGCAAGGTCCTGAGTTCAATTCCTGGTAATCACATACAATGCTGGGCATGGAGGCTCACCCCCACCAACAATCAATACCACATACCACAGTGCCGGGCATGGTGGCTCACGCCTGTAATCCCAGCACTCGGGAGGCAGAGACAGGAGGATTGCTGAGTTTGATGCTTGCCTAGGCTATATAGTGAGCTCAGAGCCAGCCTGAACTACAAAGCGAGACCCTGTCTTAAAAAAATAAAATAAATAAAGTTTAAATCTAAACATTTATACTATTACAACTCTGAAATGAAATGATTAAACAAACTTAAGTTCCTGAAAGAGAACTAAAACCAATGAAGAACTGAAGATAAAGGGAAAAAAATTCTGAAAAATCATAAAGAATGCAAGGGGGTTCAAAACTGTAGGGAATGAGGATGTAACTCATTAGAGCATTCCTACCTGACAAATGTAAGGTCCAGAGTTCAATCCCTGGTACCAAGTAAATAAACGAACACATGAAATTGCTCTGCTGAATAATTAAAAATAAAAAAGTACTGAGAATTTCATGTCAAAATAGAAAAGTTTAAAATAATTTAAATTAAATTAAAAATATTTTTAGAGTAAATAGTAAGTACAAAGGATAAACAAAGTGGGACTAACATAAGTATAATAGGAAGCTACAAATAAGGAATCTTATATTAGAGAATAAATGTAAAATTACATACTTGTATACATTTCAGAGTGACTATATTGTCAATCAAAGTTAAAATATATAAATGAACAACTAACTGGACAAGAATACATTATAGTAAAAGTGTAGTAAGTGTATTCATGGCTATGTAGCTTCAAAGACTGCATTATATTCATTGTATACATAAATTCTGTTTATATTTGTAGAATTAATTGAAATGGTTGAATCTGAAGATTGGGTACTAAGCAATGAGGTATAAATATTAAATTTATTAATTTTTTCCCATATTTTAAAGTTGCTTTGTAGCAGAGTATAAAATTATTCACTATTAAACTTTGTGAAAATATGCTAGATTCGTAGTCTTTTAGGATTTGAAAGCTGAATTGAAAAGCCTAAAAAAATGCCAAATTCTGAAACTATACCTATCATAAATTGAATATTAATTGCTTCAATTCTTGAATAAACTCTCTACATTCCAAAACAACCCTTGTGGATAATAAGAGACTTAAACAGTAAGCCCATGGGACTTTCCCCGTTGGGATAGTATTAAATCCAGAACCTAATATATGTGGGTTGCCAACAAGGATTCCAGGAGGTAGTTATTTTATTATTAAAATAAGGGGAAAAAAAGCATTCATAGTAGGTTTTCGTCCCCTTTGTTCGACAATTACCTGTGATCAACCCTGTTGTGAAAATTGCCTACCATTTACCCTGTGGACCACAGTTAGAATGTTCTTTTCCTCTGTAGAGGTGGGATAGAACTGAAAGAGAAAGCAAAGTTCAGAACATTTAGGCCAGAGGCAATGAGACTACTTCATTAGCACTTCAGTGGATCGCTCTGGAGGAATTAGCATCAATTTGAATGAAATCTGCCAAACCCTCTTCTTAGGGAGCAGTTGCTCCACTTTTCCCTTTTTTGAACTATTTACTTGAAAGAAACAGCTACTTTCTCAAGAGATGGTAGGATCCAAAGCACAATCCCACAGCACCAGACCTCTGAGGCTTGAGTGGTAACTAACATTCAAGGAGAACATTCATTCTCAGACTCAGGCATCCCCATACAGCAACTAGTACTTCAGGATACAAACATGCCTAGTTTCCTTGCTGATTTATGGAAATTGACTTTTAAATCTAAAGATAAAAATGGAAGCAATTCAGAATGTTAAATCAAGAAGACCCACCAATATTACTGAGCCTCATTCTTTCAGTATAATGTCTACAGTACAAATGGGTTAAATAAATTTCTCAATTTTACATCTAAGGGTTAAAGCTAAGGGGCAAAACTTAGATACTAGTGAGTAAGATGACAAATAATGTAAGTGATATTTTCCTGCTGTAACTTTCAGGGGTCTATGTGAAGTACATTTGTAGAAAGGGCACTCAAACTTTCCCTGTATCTTCTTTATGTTTAACTAAAGGCATGTTGCCAAAATCCCAAGTAACTGTGACACGATCTAGCCTACTCTCTTGTTTGTGTATTCATACCTCATTTAATTTACATTAGTTTACAGGATTGTGATAGAACCTAAGATAGAACCAATTAGCATAACCTGGGGAACTTGTAGAATCTTCAAAGAGGAAACAAGGAATACTGTGACATTTGATTTACCTCTAAGAAAAGTCCTTCTGTTTACTTTAAAGTCCTTCTTCCTGAGGAAAGGAACAGGGAAGTCGTCCCGCCTGGGTAGTGGTCTTCATTATTCAATTAATTTTCACTGCCATCAAGGTCTACATCCGACTCATAACAATGATCCACTGAGTCAAGAACACAGTGGAAATTCAAACTAAGTTGGCCAAACTACTAAGACAGAGAGCTTTGTTACACACACACAAATACACACACACACACACACACTCCACTGACGCAGTTCTGCATACTATTAAATATTTCCTGTAGGAACTTGTTTCAGAGGAGTTTTCTTTAATATAGCTTTTAAACTGGTATGTGAATGTGCATCAATAAGACTCCTAATTTTAGTGAGTGAAACCTTTAGAAACGCACTGAGGAGAGAACCTCGTATCTAAGGTCATGACCTGTACCCTGAAATTCTGGCAAAACCATTTTATTAAAAATTCTTAATTCAATCTGTAACTACAGACTCAGGGAGTAGATATATAGCATTCATTTTAGGACATAAATTGAGAGGATTTCAAGATGAGGAAATGATTTTAGTCACTCTGGACACTTTTACATAAGCCAAAAATTTGTAAAGGAAATCACAGTGATTCTTCAGTGTATCACAGCTCTACACTTTGAAACATGAAAATACAAGATGAAACATTACAATTAAACTTAAACAGAAGTAGTCATCAAAACAGAACAGAAATACTGGTAGGGAATCTCTTTATTGCCAGATACTTCACAACTTCTTGGAACAGAATTTTTAATTTTGAACTGAGTAAACTGGTCTTTTCCTGGTCAGGTTTTTTTTTTTTTTAATTTATTTTTTTTATTGAATTCTTTATTGGTACAATTTATATACATCTCAAAATCACATATAACATTGGGAAATTTGTACCAGTATATGCCACAAGTTAATTCTCATTTTTACCCATATCCCTACCCACTCCCCCCTCCTCCCCCCTTATACATGCTCTTTTATTTTCTTTCTGTATCATATTTATTCCTTCCCCTCATC
>PVIC010008090.1:0-21073 GCA_004025085.1 Thryonomys swinderianus
ATTTGTTTATGGCAAATCCAGTCTGAGATGCTAGTTAGAGACCACATAGGGGATGTCGAGTAAACTGTTAGATAACTCAATGTATTGTATTGTTAGAAATCTTGTTGCTGTCTATGGAACCATCTTCCTGACAAGGGTTTTAAATCTTTTTTTTTTTTTTTTTTTTTTTGAGACAAGGTCTCGCTTTGTAGTTCAGGCTGGCCCAGAGCTCACTATGGAGCCCAGGCAAGCCTCAAACTCAACAGTCCTCCAGCCTCTGCCTCTCGAGTGCCAGGATTACAGGCGTGAGCCACCAAGCCCAGCACTGTGGTATGTGGTATTGATTGCTGGTGGGCGTGAGTCACCACGCCCAGCATTGTATGTAGTTACTGGGTAGCGAACTCAGGACCTTGCGCTTGTGAGGCAGGCGCTGGAACCATTGAGCTAAATCTCCAGCCCAAGGGTTTTAGATCTTAATTCCAGATGACTCTGCCATCTTGGATTTCGGAGCCATATTTCTGCTTTGGGTGCTAAACTTTACAAGTATATCATTCAGTGCCAGCTAATGAACTTCTTACAGGCTTCATTTTGAAAACTGTACTGGGGAGAGGGCCTATTACAATCCACCCAGGAGCAGGTATTTACCTAAGATCCTACCTACCCTTTTGGGTTCACAGCACATGCATGCAGCCACTCTAGGCTGAGCACAGAGTAGATCAGCAAAATTGGAGTGGCAGCACTTACGGTATTTTCTTAGAAAGCCCATATCTGGGTGTCTGACTGTTCTTCCTGTATGCTGCCACAGTTCCCAGAATTTTGTCCCTTTCTAGGCTGTGCTGTAATTGCTAGCTTTTTGTGTGTCTCTCTCACTAAGCCATACGGTCCTCAAGGGAAGGATTCTTTTTTTTTTTTTTTTTTTTTTTTTTTGAGACAGGGTCTCGCTTTGTAGTTCAGGCTGGCTCTGAGCTCACTATGTAGCCCAGGCAAGCCTCGAACTCAGCAATCCTCCTGTCTCTGCCTCCCGAGTGCTGGGATGACAAGCGTGAGCCACCATGCCTGGCACTGTGGTATGTGGTATTGATTGCTGGTGGGCGTGAGTCTCCATGCCCAGCATTGTATGTGGTTACCGGGGATTGAACTCAGGACCTTGCACTTGCGAGGCAGGTGCTGGAAGCACTGAGCTAACCCTCTGGCCCAAGGGAAGGACTCTTAACCCACAGGACCTAATAAAGTGCCTGTCCAAGAAGTGTTTGTTGAATAAATTTGTGTGAAAAACTATCTGCAGTGGAAGTGTGTTTTTACTGACTTTCTAGAAAAGGGATGTTTAAGCATGAAGAAGGATGTGAAAAAAACTAACAAAACAAAATAAAACAAAACAACAAAAAACAGCAACAAAACCCTGAGGCAAGAGACCATGTTTTATAAAACAGGTTTTATAATTTTCTGTACTGGGGATGGGAGGTGAGATCTCACAATGGTTAGCTGTTGGCATTCTGAGGCATGTGTACATGTGTGTGTTTGTGTGTTAGTGTACATATATACACATGTGTATTTTTTTTTGAGACAGGGTCTCACTTTGTAGTTCAGCCTGGCCCTGAGCTCACTATGTAGCCCAGGCAAGCCTCGAATTCAGTAATCCTCCTGTCTCTGCCTCCGGAGTGCTGGGATTACAAGCGTGAGCTACCATGCCTGGCATATGTATATATTTTAACATAAAGTTAGAGAATATTAGCTGGAAGAAATTTTAAAGTAATTTCATTCAGCTTTTTAATTTTCAGATGGGAAACGAAATCCCAGAGAGAATAAATATGAGTTGCTTTAAGATCTCTAAAACTTCCAGCCCTTATTGCAGTATATAAAGTCATTTTGTATTTACAGTGATCTTTATTTTTTCTAGGTCAAAAGCCCTACTTGAAAGAAATCCATTGTTAATCTTAGCTCTTGTTTCCCGTGGGAAACATGTACATAATCATATATTGTCTCTCCAAAGTTCAAAAATTCTTGTTTGGATCAAAGGAAAAGAGACAGAGGGGCCAACAGTAGTGAACTCTGGCCACTGTATTTAAGTAAATTTGTGACACCTTTCTAAAAGATAGTCAACCTCTCACAGAATTTTTGTGAGACAGTTTTTAAAAATGTAAGTGCCTGGGAATAGGAAGTAGTCACAAAAATGTTGGTGGATGCGACATTTTAAGAGTTCTAAAAAGACTTAATGTTCTCTCAGGTGATAAGCCTTTTGAGCCCAGCCTGTTAAAGATGTATATGGAAGGGCCGGAGATTTAACTCAGTGGTTCCGGTGCCTGCCTCGCAAGTGCAAGGTCCTGAGTTTGATCCCAGGTAACCACATACAATGCTGGGCGTGGTGACTCATGCCCACCAGCAATCAATACCACATACCACAGTGCTGGGCGTGGTGGCTCACTCCTGTAATCCCAGCATTTAGGGGGCAGAGACAGAAGGATTACTGAGTTCGAGGCTTGCCTGGGCTACATAGTGAGCTCAGGGCCAGCCTGAATTACAAGCGAGACCCTGTCTCAAAAAAAAAAAAAAAAAGATGTATATGGAAGCCATGTACAGTAGGAGCATTTTGGTTTTGCCCCTGAAGCCTTAAGGTTAGGAGAAGAAAGTGTCAATTTGCTGATGTCAGAAAGAAGACGAGGGTGAAGAGGACCAGGGGCCACCGGGCTATGGAAATCCTTAAATACCATGAGTATAAAAGAGAGGTGTGAGGAACAACCCCCTGGATGGAACAGGAAGACCATCTCTGTCTTTTAGCATCCAGTTCTCTGAGCAGAAATCATGTAATAGCTGAATTCCCACCAGAGGAAGACAGGAGTCATCCCTTCGTCACTGGACTACTTCCGTACCTCTGCTCACCAAAATGTTCCAGGGCTGGATTTGCTTTGTTGAGGTTCCCAGCAAGAGACATTTTGGTCTGGCTAGTGTTGCTGAAAAGGAGCCGTCAGGTCAGAAAAGGCAATCACTGCTCTGCCCTGCAAACTGAGGGCTTGGCAGAGAGCAAGTTCAGAGATGCCTGGGACTTTTCCCAGTCCCCTCCGCGATTAAATATGGCAGCAGGTAGGGCTTCAGACTTGTTCAAAGTAGAAGCTTTCCAAAAAATGAGAAACTTATCCACCCCACCTGCACCATGCCTCGGAGGGCGTGTGCGCCTGTGCACGTGTGCACGCGCATCTGTATTCAGACACCATCTTTTTAGTTTAAAGGGGGCAATGCACGTACATTTCAGGACACAGACCAGTCACTCGATGAACGTGATGAATATGGTGAGGATGTGTGTGATCTCTTTATCTACAATTTCTCCTTCCTTTGGGCGAACCAGAAAGTGAAAATCTCACAGAATGCCTTCAACCCCAAAAGGACCACTAAACGGATGAGAGCTGCGAATCCCCACCCCGTTTACGTTTAACTTTAAAGATGAAGGGCTCTGACTGCCCCCGTCGCCAGAGCCACCTGCGGGACCCAGAAGTGCCGGGCAGTTTCTGGAGGGGGCGCCTAGGGCCGAGCGGGGCTCAGGTGCCTGCGGCGGCGGCCGGCGGGGAGCCGGGACCCCGAGCTCTCTGCTGCCCCCCGCGGAACTCGCGGCCGCCGCTCCTCGGGAATGCTGGGAATGCGAGTCAGGCCTCCGCGAGCGGCGGCGGCGGGCAGCGGGCGGCGGGCGCGCGACTCGGGACTGCGGCGGGCGCCGCCCCCTGGCCGCCGCCCCGCCCGGCCGGCCCGGCTCTCGGAGCGCCTCTTCAGCCCGCGCTCCCGCCCGCCTCCTCCCCCCGCCCGCCCGCCGCTCGCTCGCCTGCTCCGCGCTCCCGCCCGCTCCGGCGCCGCTCCGCGCCTCTCGGCAGCCCGGGGCCAGGCGACGCGAGGAGCGGATCCACGCGGGACGGCCCCAGGCGAGCATCGCGAAGGTGAGACGCGCGGGCCGCGCCGCGCCCCGGGGTGCCCGGGCAGCCCGCGTGCAGTCCCCTCGCCTGTGGGAGCTGCAATGCGTTATCGGGGGCACTGAGGGGAGAACCTCCTGCGTCCACCGCGCTCTCGGGGCGGGAGGATGGGCGGCCTGCGGGCAGCTCTGCTGGGTGTGTGGACCCGGATTGGAGCAAGTGCACGGCGCCGCACGCTCGCCCGCCGGCCCGGCCCGGCCGCCTCCCGCAGTGCCCCTCCGGACCCCGCCCGGCGCCCCCTCCGGCCTTGGGGGTGGGGTGTGCGCGGGGGCGGGGGTCGCGCGGACGCCCTGGCGGAACAAAGTGCGGAGAGCCCCAGCGGCGGCAGAGGTGCCTGGCTGGCTGGCTGGCTGGCTGGTGGGCACCGAGGGAGCAGGTTTAAAAAAAATCCGTACGAGCGAATATGAAGCCGGATTTATTGGGGAGGGGGATTGGAGGTGGTGGTGTATGAAGTAAAATTGAACTCAACAGCATTCCTGCCTCTCTCTTTTCTGTCTCCTAATTATACAAGAAAATAGGTACTTAGGACGGTGTGCCTAATTTTTATTATTACTATTATTATTATTATTACTACTGTCCCAGCCTTTGGAAGATCATTTTAGGACAGGGAAGATTAAGGGCCGCTAGGTGCGGGATAATCAAATAGCGCTCGTAAACACTGTTCCGCCCTTCCATATTTTATTTCGTACTTAGGGGGCTCTGTTCTCGCCAGAGAGGAAAGGTCCGCACTGTTAGGGGGAGGATCAATTTTAGGCGGCTACCTGCCTTTTGCTGGATGAAAGGCAATTTTACTCCCAGAGCGTGAATTGTCAGTTCTCTTTGTGATTGACAGTCACACCTGCCACTTATGTGGGCTGAACAGGGACCGGTGGCATCCCAGGAGCCAATCAATGCTCGAGAGAGGAGGGCTGCTCCCACTTGTCATGGTTAGTTTCCTGGTTGGCTCTTTAAGTCAGTGGTTTTTCTTAACCATTGGTTTCCGCCAGGTATGGGGCTACAGCTGTGAGAGGCAGACAAGAGGGAGAAAACTCTTCGAAAATGGTCTTGGAAGCAAGTATGTTTGACTTGTGTTCTTTTCTTCCCTCACCCTCTCGTTTATTTGTTGTAGTAGTTGGAGATGCTGAGGCCATTGGCTTAAAATGAAAATGAATCAGTGTAAAGAAAGAAGTGGCAGGGGGTGGTGTTGGGCGTTGGAATTGCTTATCTTTCCCTCCGGACTTAAGTCTTTTTTGTAGGAAACATCATTTACTGTTGAGCTATTTGGGAAAAGGGTGTGGCATTTGGTCTCCTACGATCATTCTTGTCCTTGTCAAGTCACATTGTTTCTCAGTATACAGTACTTGGCTCTTAGCTCTATTGGACGGATTTATAAGATACCAGGCGAATGTGTTTCATTGGGATTAACATGCGTATGAAGTGTTTCTTCAGCTTTAATACTGTTTTAACTTATGGAAATGAGGGCTGCCTGTTCTCTTTTGCAGGATGTCAGTATGGAGGTGGTGACGAGGTCAAGCCATGACCTTTCTGGAGGGCAGAAGAGTTTGCCTTTTTCTAATGTGAGCCATCTTGTTGGTTTGCTTCTCTGCTCTACTAAAAGCAGTTTCACAGTTTTGGGGGAAGGGGAAATGGATAGGAACGGAATCCTGGCTTTCCCTAGCACGCATTTTATGCTTGATGAATTGTGGGGGTAGGACCAGTTCCTTCTCAATTCTCTGTTAATGAAAAGCTGGTTTTCTGACACCTTTTTTCCTTGAATTCATTGGAAATACTACTAGTTGATATGAAGAGCTATCACTGTGTAGACACTGTACCTGGAGGCAGACATAACACTGCGAATTCAGCATGTCATAGACTGTGAAGCAGAATGCAGTGAATAGGAAGGTTTTCATCTAGAAGCTGTGTCTGTTAGTGACTGTCTCTGTTGCATTCACTGGCACTGTACTGAGTACATGGATTGTGTTTTTCTAAACTTTGCAGAGCCTGTGAGATAGGTGCTAGTATTACTCCAAGTTCTAGATATGGAATCTAAAAATTAATTACCCTGCCACAGTTTAGTGTGAAAGCAAGAACTTGAGTCCTTGTTTGTTTGACCTGGAACCCATGACCTTGTCACTGTCTTGAATTCAAATTTTGGTTGTGTGGCCTACACTTTGATTGTCTAGTCTGATGTGTGGTTCTTCTTGCACATGTAGAGCTGCCCTGTGGAGAGGCCACTGCAATGTTGATGGTTTTTGTATCTGCCTGTTCACCTTGCCATTTGAAGGCTGTTATTTCTGCCAATAAGCAAACTTAGTAATTTTTTAAATTATATATTTATAGTAGAGCACTTTTGGCTCCATGGAAATTTTAGGTCCAAGCGTGATGAAGACTTAAAAGAGGATAAAACAAAACAAAATCCATGCTCTTCTATTTTTCTTCATACCTGAAATTTCTTGTTATAATTTTGAACAGGTTTTGGTTGAATAGAAACTCTTAACATCCACCAGTTGGCTTTTCCTCCCTTTCTCATGAAAGGATTAGAGTTTCATTTTTTTCTTACACTTATATAGAGGTTCTTTTTTATTAGTGATTAATTATACTTATATTTAAAATTATTCTATTAAAATAATATGACTTTCCTTTTATTACTTTGGAAAAGCTACAGACAAGCCTTCACATACCATCTTCATGAAGCTCCATATGTGAGCAGATATTCTGCAAAATGAGTTAGCGAATAGTGTCAGAGTCAGCGAACTCATCTCAACAGATGTGTTTGACTTTGATTAGACTGAATGTTGTACAGTCTGCATTTTTGCCTCTTTTACTTGGACGCCCTTCTGTCTTTAAAAAGCAGCTTACAAGTTAACATTTTGGCTGTTACAAGGGAGACCTATTTGTCAATCAATAGTTTATTGGCAGCACTGTTTATACTATTCCTTAGTATTTTGTTGCAATTTTAGAAGACAGTAGAACAAATAGAAAACAGAAAAACACTGATATTCATGATGATCTGGGGCTGATAAATTGATAGCAACAGGTACTTACTTTCCAACTCCTGTATTTTCAGGCTGATCTAGATGGGGCTTCTTGAGGTGGCTTTCCCGTAGGGCATAAGTCAGGTTCTTGTCTGTTCTGCATATGTTCTGAGGTGCAGACCAAAGAAGTAGCAGCTACCTGGGGGATTTTCTTCTCACAGCACAGTCGCGGAGTCAAGAGCTGAGGCAAACCAAACAAGCAAATGTCACTTTTCCTGACAATATGTTTTGGGGACAAAGTCACCAAAATGCTGGGGAAGCCCAGCATCGCTGAGTAGAGGTAGGCTCTGCCTGTAGTTGGGAATATTTGGTGAACTACAATCCCGGTTCTCACAATGAGTATAAAGTGTGGAGAATTTTATAATTTTTTATTCTGGTTCTCGGAGAAGGCAATCTTCATCTCCTAAGCCCCCTAACATTTTTATTTGTAACATTTATATTAATAACATAAATATAGTTTTTAAGTTTTGAATTTCAAGAACAAACTGCATTTGATTCTGAAACTGATTTTTTTTTTTTTTGAGATAGGGTCTTGCTTTGTAGTTCAGGCTGGCTCTGAGCTCACTATGTAGTCCAGGCAAGCCTCGAACTCAGCAGTCCTCCTGTCTCTGCCTCCCGAGTGCTGGGATTACAGGCATGAGGCACCACGCCCGGCTCTGAAACTGATTTTAAGGGCAGACATGTATGTATTCATAATTTACTCAGATTATTAAGGCAGTGTGCATTGGAACCTATGATGTTCCAAGAGATAATGTTCAATGCAGTGATGAAAATAGTTTTAGTCTGATATGGGTCTTGTAATCATGGAGTTTATTTTAGGAATAGAAATAAACAAAGACTTCTTGGATGAAATGGCGTATTTTGGATCTTGATGCAGGGAGACTGTTGGAGATAAGATAGAGCAGTGGATATAGTAGAAATGGGTACAGCACATGTAGATATAATGAATTGTTCCATTGGACCAGAGAGTAAGGTGAATAAACAGCAACAGTGACAATAATTATGATAGTAGCAGTATAATTTATAAGTTAAATTTTATTGAGCAGTCAACTGTGTGGTAGGCACTATGCTTTGCCCTTTCCATCAAATACCTAATTTAATATTGGGGTACACACTGTTGGTTGCTTACCCAATATTCATTCTCTGCTTTCTTATTAAATGAACATTTTTCTTTGAGATAGGAATATGCTGCCTTCACCTTCCTATACTCTCTTACAACTTAGAATGGTTGTGAGACAGGGGTCTGATAATGATGAAAGTGGAAACTGCTGGGTGGGGGCTTTCCTGAAGCCTTATTGGGCTGGTGTACACCAATAACTTTTGGCCCCTTCCTGTTTCTTGCTGCTGAGTACTGAGGTACAATGCCTGGATTGGCAGCAGCCAGCTATAGCAATGAAGGTAAAGACCAGAGTCTAAAAGAGAGTTGGTATTAAGAACTTTTTTCATTCATAGCACTGGCCCACACAACCTTCCTTGTTGCTTCCCCACCCCTAGCACTGGAGAATGAATTAAGCAAGAGTCTTTCCAATGAGTTACATCCTCAATCTATTTGTAAATTTATTATTACTACATGGGTCTTACTTAATTGCAAAGATAGGTCTTGAATTGTCATCTTCCTGCCTCAGTCTCCCAGAGTCTTACAGGAGTCCCCTGTACTTATAACATCAAGACAAAACAAAATAACAAAAACATCTTGTAGATCACACCATTACCTGTTCCTTGCAGTCAAATACAGTCCTCACAGAATCATAGTTTCTCAAGAGCCTCTCAAAGTAGATACCATATTTATTTTATAAGTGGGATGATTAAAACTCACATTAAGGAATTTGTGTACAATCACACTGGCATTAAGGGGAAGGGATTGGAGTTAGACAATGCCACTATGACTTAGGTTTATCATCCAGCCTTTGGCTGGGTGGAATAAGTACCATAGTGGACATAATGTTTGGAAAATAGGTTGATGTAAGATCAGAGAGGCAACTGGGTAACAGGCTAAAATGTTGAACTTGATTTCATGGGCAAGAGAATGAGAAAGTCAGAGACTGGAAGTTGGGAGGCCCTTGAGGTTTAGGTAGATGACCTGCAGTGTGGTAGTATGAATGAAGGCAGAGGGAAAGCTGGGAGCAGAGTAGATTTGGGAAAGAGAGAAGAGAGTGGAGCTGGCTGAATGGAAATCACGGTTGACCATTAATCTGTAATCTTCTGAGAACAAGATGAAAGTTTCTAAAAGGTTAGTATTAACTTCAGATGGCTTCACATTTGCCAGGAAGTCAGGAGTAAGTAGTGTAGAGAATTGCTAATGGGATGTGAGTCATTATTTACCATGATTGGGTGGGGATTTCTGTTCATTGTCAGTACCATTTATTGAGGCCTTGATGACCTTGTTTGACACAATTCTGGTCTGGGTTGGGCTCCACTGGGCCAGCTAAAGAGATGCATGATAAAGTCAGAGGATGCTGCAAAGGAGTAACAGATTCTATTGGTGGGCTCATTTCTGTGCATCACCTGCTAAATGTTCTAAAGCTTTTTGGGGTGAGTGGGAGGGGGCTGCAGGGCCCCCCACTTAAAGTGTACAGAAGAAAAGATTTAGTTTACTTTAGTGACTTTCAAATGTTTTTCAGAAACATTTTTGTCCCTTCAATAAAAGTTTATTTGAACCTTCGATATAATTATAGAAGAAAGCAGTTTTCCTCTGAAAAGTCGAGGTGCAGGTGTATGTTGTCTGAAATGTCATTATGTTGAAGCTACTGCTTTAAAGTGTCCCCTGCACACCCTCCTAGGGTCAGGATTAGGTGACTTTTACAGCCATACAGATATTTTATTTGTGCATCTTCAGTAAACACTTTGTTATCCTGAGTCTTGTGTTGTAATATCTGTGGCAGATTCTGCCATTATTCCTTGTAGAAACCATTTCTCTCCTTCCAGGCCTATGTCAGAAGTGACTTGCATCACTTCAGCACTAGAACATTGGTTTCTGTGTGAGGTCATCCTGTACTCTCCTCTGCTGCTGCTGTGATGATCACAGAGTGCTGAGTCTGTCTGCCTGGGTCCCTGGGTCACTAAATGAGCAAAGTTGCCCGTCATTCAGAGTTGGATATATAATGTGACTGAGAAATAAACCTTTGTTATTTTAAGCGATGACAATGTGATTATTTGTTTCTGCAGCACTTTTTTTTAGCTCATCTCTTCAACTTTTTTGGCCATCTTTTGGATTGCCCTGATGCCTAGTTCTGACTTTGTGCCTAGGAAAGCAGTGGCAGGTATCTGTGTTGCTGTCCATGCGGGTTTCTGTGCCTGCTGAGCCTTTGAATTGTAGTATTGCTCTCAGTAACATTCACTTTGATGTTCAAAAAAAGACTGAAGATAGATTTTGTAGTGTGTTTTTCTTTTAAAAGAAAAGCTTTTAATATCCTGTTGCTTTTTTAGGTAAAAGAATCTCTGGTTTGGAGAAGAACACTGGTTATGAGTGTGGTTATAAGTTACCATAACAATGGCTACAATCCATAAAGTATGTACTTACTGACTTTTGAAATATTTATTGTGCATTTATTTTGTGATAGGTGCTGGGGTGCTTAGGTGAGCTACAGGAGTTCCTCACTGGGAGTTTGTACTCCATTTTGGAGTCATGAAGAAATTTGCTCTGTTCTGTAAAGGGCACCATATTCTGAGCCCTTTACTATGTGTGAAATACTATGGTGGATGGGGTGCTTTGACTTTTTATATGTCTTGTATAGGAAGTTATATTGTCCCTATTTTATAGCCAAGGAGCCTCAGATATAAAGACTTTGATAAGCTTGATGAAGGAGAAGCTTTCGCCTTTTGCTATACACTGTATACCCAGTGCCTACAAGAGTGTCTAACACATAGCAGATGTTCATTACATATTTTGTTAAGTGAATGGACAGAAGAGCTTGTTCAAAGATCTAGATTTGAACCCACATCTGCTTGAATCTTGAAGCTGCTAAATTTTCACCAGACAAAGTAAGTGCAGTGTGTGGCCCTCTAACCACAATGAGCATAAACCTCTGGGTCCCACGGTGTCAGTGTCTAAAGTACCAGGGTGATCCGGCTCGTCCCACCTTCACAGCCAGGACTGAGTCATCTGTGTGATCTGCCTCTCTGACTGACTGAGATATAACTGGTCACCCCTCTCTTGTGCCAGTTTAGTTTCTATCTCAGTTGAATTTCTTCAGTCCTTGACTGACTGATTCCCAAGGCAGTGCTCCTAACCTCTTGGGCGTCCTTTCCTTCATTTACATTTTTGAGATTTGTTGCTTTCAAATTCCTTCCCTGTGTTCTTGAATTCATTGGCTTTGCCAAGCAGAGTTCATCTTGGTCAGAGCCCAGGAAATCTCCCGTTGTTGGCACCCTGCAGGCACTCAATAAAATTAAAAAGAGAGAGAAGAAGAAAATATAAGAGAAGGCAGCCAGCACTTTGAGGAAGGAATTAAGTGATTACTTTCTTTCCTGGAAGTCAGTAGTGAGATTTCAGCCTTATCGCATGAGTAGGAGTTGAAAAGACCTCTCTTGGGTCACTGGTAGATCAGAGGCCAGTGGTGACATTTATAGGCCTTACACTAGCAGCTTTACTTTGCCATGATTTGTTTCTCATATTCTACATTTTGCTTGGTTCCCGGTTGTATTTGTGTGTGTGTGTGTAGGAGTGTGATCTACTATGATTCTGTGTCTCTGCCTTCCTGCTTTCTACCCCTAAAGATAGTCATCACCCTATGATTTCAGGATATGAATGAGTTGCCGGCAACAAAGTACATTTGGTCTAAATGCATGAGGTGCAATCAGTTAATTCAAGGCAACTTCTTAGTGGGTCAAAAGACAAGAGCCTGAATGAGAACTGAGTAATGAGATTGTTTTTTAAGACTACTCTGAAATCCTTCTGTGAACCAGAAGAGACAATCCTGCTAAAATGATATGACTAATTATAGCAAGAAAGAGCAGAGTTTTGTTAGAAATTAAACCTTGTTCCATGCTGTAGTTACCAGTTGTGTAACTGTCATGAATTCTTCCACAACGAAGTGGATGTATTCAGGGCAGACATTCATCCTCTGTGGTCCTGAGTGCTTCTGAGGCCTGGGTGCTGCTCTAGGGGTGGAGAATTATCAGGAGATGGGAAGCTGAGCATTTCTCTAGAAGTTGTGAGGTTGGGCTGGACCTGTGATGCCTGGTTATTTTCTTTAGTGATACTGGTTGGCATCAAAGTCCTACCAAGGTGGCTCTCTTGTGTCGGGCATAAGTCAAATTAGGCGTGTTGCCTTCCTGGTGGCTGGCTCCAGCTAGCTGTCAGCACCAGGGGAGCAAAAGTGGGGTTCTAGGGTTAGGATCCAAGTGCAGCATAATGGTTGACTTTTTCACATTCTCCTGCCTAGAGAGGATTTTCATCTCTTCTTTCCTTTCCACAATATGTGTTTTCTTTTCTTCCAGGCTGTACATTTCCCTCCTACCTGTTTTTGGTTTCCCCTTTTGGCTTCTGTAAGCCTCTCCGGGGTGGAAGCAGGTTGTTGGTTAGTGAATGGGATGAGAAATTGGAATTCCTGTGGAGCCCGAGAACATGGGTCCTGTTTGAAGTGGGGTAGATATAAAAGCAGCTGGGTTTCTGTGGCTGCTGCTCATCGGGCTTGGGAGCACAGGGCAGTTAGCAAGCATGAGCAGGCAAGGGAAATTCTTTACTGTTTTTGTTAAAGGTAAGAAAGAATTGTATTTTTATATATAGGCTTCAAATACACTGACAGGCCACTTTGAGTTCACAACATGAATAGTTGCTTAGAATAACTTCAGAGCAGATTCTTTTGGATATAGAGATGTACAATGGCTATGGGTCAAGAGACCTAAGTTCCCTTTCTGTGTTTCCCACATGCTTTCTCTTTATTTGGGACATCTTATTCTACATCATCTAGGACAACTTTCCTCAAAGGTCTTTTACTTATACTGTTATATATATATTTACAATAGTTTCCTCATGCAGAGTTCAACTCAGTAACTGTCATACCTTAGCTATTTTAAGCTGGAAAGCAAAATGGCCTGTATAATGTCATTATTTGTTTTAGATGAGTGTATGTGTGCTTCATGCCAGTCCTCTCCCGGGTATCAGAGGGTTTTGAATAGAGCAGATGTTTGGAGGTCACTAGCATTTAGTGAAGTACCAGAGAGAGGAATAGGCAGCAATAAGGGGTGCTTTTATGGGGGGTGTATCCAGGCTATCAAGGAGGACTCAAAAGGCTTGTTGATAAAGGGTAAAGGAAGGCATCCTGAGAAAGTAACAGCTAAGGTGTCCCTGGTAGGTAGAGTTAGGTGCATCAGGGAGGGCTTGGATTGTATGATAAACTAATAGAAGGAACAGCATGTGCGCAAGCCTGGAGATTAGCAGGAGACTGGGAGACTTGGGGCTTAGAGGGGAAAGTGTAAGTAGGACTCTTGAGCCAGACTTTAGCTCGGTAAGAGTTCAGGGGATGGTAAGAGAGGCCAGCAAGTGTGTCAGGGCCTGAGGACCATGCCATCATTAAGGAGACTTGGCTAGAACTTAACTCTCAAGAAGTTTCAAGTAGGGGATTGAAACAACCAGAGTCTTTGAATTCACTTTATTTTATTTTCACTCCACTTTCATGGCAGCACTTATTTGCTTTTGGTGCTTGTGGGAATGTGGAGGTTGACTTTGGGATGAGGTACTTGATATTGGGAAAAGAAGGTAGTAGAATAACCTGGAGAACGGTAGATCGAAGATGGTCTTGGGAATTCTAGCAGTGCCCATTGTGATTTCACTGACCAAATAGTTTATGCAGCTTTACTAACTTTTAAAGATCATTTTCCAGGTGAGGGTGTGCCTGATGAAAGATCTTCAGTTGGACTCTATACCACTTTGCAGGTTTTGAGACACTCTCCAAAAACAGTTCAGGACCAGTCAATTTTCAGTGAGTTTTGAGCAGAGCACAGAATATATGAATCTTATTTTAAAATCTCTGAAAGTGTTGTGGTTAATGGACAGAATTAAATGTACTTTGTTTGACTAATAGAGGGAAATACTGGGAGTAATTTATAATGTACAACCTTTGAGAACTGAGAGGAAATTCATGAATGGAAATAGTTCAGTTATTCTCTGAAATGTACTACATGGGAAGTTATGGGCGGGAACACTGTTCCATGCACCATACATACTGGCTGCCTCTGACTTCACACTTTTGTGCATCATATGGTAATGCAAACAAGTATCCCTTTATACAATACTCTTAACTTTTGTACCTCAGTTTATGAACCAATGATTTGAACTGTTGTATCAATATTGTGTGTGCCTTACTTTCTGTCAAGCTTACTTGCTGTCTTTATTTCAGCAGCATTACCATATTTATAAGCAGTTTGTGTAATGATGTGAATATTTCTTGAATTCTGTCATTATTTTGTAAGTAGGAACTGAAAAAATGTAGGCAGTAATGTAGGGAGAAGAATGAACCTCACAACATAACTGAGGTAAAGATAGAAACCATTAGACATGCCCAATATGGATGGTGTTCAGTCAAAGGCTTTGGGCTTCATATATATATGTATATATATATGGAAGTATATATATGTATTATATATATGCATATATATGTTTATATATGTACACATGTATATATGTGTATGCATGTATATATGTATATATGTATATTCATATATGTATATACATATATATATATTTGTGGAATAAGGACAAAGTTAAAGGGCTGTGTGTATATGAGATGTTGAAAATAAATCTTTGGGGATTATGTTGAATGAGATAATTCAATATTCTATTATTTGTTTTTGGTAATAGCTTGCTCTGTCTGTCTGTCTTGATATTGGGGATCAAATTTGGGAATTTGCACTTGCAAGGCAGCTGCCAGAACCACAGCTTTCTTCTTTAAACGTGTAAGTCTAGCCACCTTTT
Source organism: Thryonomys swinderianus (assembly GCA_004025085.1). Taxonomy (NCBI): domain Eukaryota; kingdom Metazoa; phylum Chordata; class Mammalia; order Rodentia; family Thryonomyidae; genus Thryonomys; species Thryonomys swinderianus. The sequence continues at coordinate 14,862 of PVIC010008090.1, forward strand.
TGTTTTTTTAAAAAATGCATATTTAGAAAGGCATTTTCTGTGGAAGTAGAGACAGACAGGATTTCTCATTGGTCTTATGCATATATTTGTGGTGTTGGGGAGTGAACTCAGGATCTTGCACATTCTGTCCTGGATCCCAACAACTGTAACATCTCCCACCCTCATCAGCCTTATTTAAAAAGAGAGTTATGGTGATTATTGTGAATTTTCTTCTTATTCTGGCAAGGAAGTAAAGAGAAAGCAAAACAAATGATATAACACTTGACAATGGAATTTCATGATTCCATGGTTTCATTTGATAGAATTGTGTGCTGAAAAGCTAGAAAAAAAATGAAATGTGTCCCAGTCTTTGCCATAAGCTTTAGTGATATTAAGGTGGTAAATTCAGAGGTGCAAAGAGGAAGGGATAAGAATTATGGTTTGGAGTAGTTAACTCTATAACCCTTGAATTCTCTGGAGGTAAAAGGTTATAGTGGTGTTCTGTTGGCCCTGAAGGTCTGGTTGATGTCTGGGGAGCTTATTTAACTCTTTTGTGGGCTCAGTCAATTTGTGGGCAAGGAGTTAAGTTGAATGTTAAAATCCCAGTTCCTTTTAATACTCTTGTGGTCACATAGTGAATGTTAAATAATGGGAAATATTAATCAGCTAGATAATGGGAATGAACTCTAGGATTTCTAATCTTTTCTTGCAACTGAAAGACATAGTTTTTCATCTGTCAGAAAGACAGGTAATTATTAGAGTAGACATTTAAGAAGCTCATTTAAGTACTTACTATGGGTCAAACACTGTGTGAACTTCAAGAATTATCACATTTAGTCTTCACACTAACCTTTCTTGGTGAGGAAATTAATGTTCAGAGAAGTTAACTGCTTTTACTTAGGTTTCTTAGTTGAGTTTTCCATAGAAGTGGAAAACTCAAATGAAAAGTAGTTCATTTGGGATATACAGAGGAAATTAATGGGGGTATAAGACAAGGATGAGAAGATAGTCAATAGTTGGACATTATTAAATAATTCATTGCACTGGCAATGGGCGTTTAATCCCAAAAGGGATAATGGAGACAGTTTGAAATTTAAACAGTTATATGGCCTTACAGTAAAGGATAAAGAAATAGGGGTATATATGGGGCCGGAGATTTAGCTCAGTGGTTCCAGTGCCTGCCTTGCAAACGCAAGGCCCTGAGTTCGATCCCGGTAACCACATACAATGCTGGGCATGATGACTCACACCCAACAGCCTTCAATACCACATACCATAGTGCCAGGCATGGTGGCTCACGCCTGTAATCCCAGCACTTGGGAGGCAGAAGCAGGAGGATTGCTGAGTTCGAGGCTTGCCTGGGCTACATAGTGAGCTGAAGGCCAGCCTGAACTACAAAGTGAGACCCTGTCTCAAAAAAAAAAAAAAAAAAAAAAAGAAATAGGGGTATAACTACTAGTTCTATCAGTTATTTCACTTAGCAGAGTGTTTCCAAAATTCATGCATATTATAATACAGGTCAGTTTCATTCTTTTTTAAATGTAAATATTATTTCATTGTGTGTATATGCCACATTTTTGTTTCGTTTACACTAGTGGACACTGTTATTTCCTCGTATGTCTATTTAGCTCCCTACAGTTAAAAGAAGTTCAGAAGATGCCTTCAGGCAGAGATAGTGCTATTTGCTGTAGAAAGTCATGGGTGAAGGACTAACTCTAAAATGTTTGAGTTAGAGGGGTGTTGCTAGGGCACTTAGCACGTTTGCTCACCCAACCTAAGTAAGGAAAGAAGCTGGAATTTGAATCATGATAGTCTAGTCTCCAAATCTTTTAACTGTCGTCCTACATTGACCTGCCTTTAATTGTAAGTGTAATAGTTCTCAGATCTGAAGAGGAATGAGGTATGTTTCTTGCCTTCAAGAAGTGGTAAAGATTGAATCATCTGTCTCGCCAAAGGCTCCAGAGAAGACAGTGCCAATTCTTGGTCCAGCTGGAAACTGACAAAGCTCTCAGGAGACATGTTCATAGGCAGCAGAGGTATGGGTCTCCTTTTCTTGGATTTCTGTGGTGAGGCTTTTTTTTGTTTTTGAGACAGGGTCTTGCTTTGTAGTTCAGGCTGGCCCTGAGCTCACTGTGTAGCCCAGGCAAGCCTCAAACTCAGCAATCCTCCTGTCTCTGCCTCCCGAGTGCTGGGATTACAGACGTGAGCCACCACACTGGGCACTGTGGTATGTGGTATTGATTGCTCGTGGGTGTGAGTCACCACACCCAGCAGTGTATGTGGTTACCAGGGATTGAACTCAGGACCTTGCGCTTGCGAGACAGGCGCTGGAATCACTGAGCTAAATCTCCGGCCCCTGTGGTGAGGCATTCTTGCTTCAGGCACAAATGGACTCTTCATGGAGCAGTGTATTCGTTCATGTGCTGAATATTAGAACCATGCATCCCGACCCATGCTCCTTGATGCTAGCTGCTCTTCACTGTTTCACAGCTTGTGTAATTATGGCATCTCAAAGCAGACTTATCCTCCTTTGAGTTTTTTCACTGATGTCCTTCTATTTGTCAGGAAAGGAAAACAGCATGGGAACGTTAAAAGAGCATGCATATGGAGGCAGTTAAAGTGGTTGCTTACATGCATCTGTGTCTCAAAAGACATCATTTATAGACACTTTACATCTCTGTAAAGACATAGGATAAAATGTTCAGCCCCTGAAAGGATGACATTCCCTAGATTGGTAAGGCAGTAAATAAAAGGAAGGAAAAAAGTGAGAGAAATCAGCAAGGAAATGCTGTCGTATATTTTAACCTAAATGTTAAATATTTTGTTTTAGTATCATATTTGTAGCCGTGGAATATATCAGTTAGCTGTCACTAGAGTGTACTGAAGTAACAACTCCCAAATATTAGTGGGGTCATTTTCTCTCTCTGGTTGACCATATGTGTGTTCCATGTTGTATTAGTTCTGGGACCCAGGCTAGAGGAGCTTTTCTTGGACAAGCTATCCTTATGCTGTAGAATAAAAACAGTGATTAAACCCTAAGATGGCTCTTGTAATGTCTGTGTGGTTGTGGTATTTGTCCTGTCTGCTCACGTTTTATTGGTTTTAATAAGTCCTAGGGCCAAAAGGAGCCATGAGGTAGGAGGATTCTCCTTCAAGTGGAGACTCTGAGAGTGGATCAGCTGGAGAAGGATGGCAAACATTTTGAACAAATAATGCCATTTACTGTATTAGCTAAGATTTACTTTCCTTTACAATTTGTTGCAGCTTTTTATCTTTGTAGACTCATTGTAAGATGTTTAGTATGTAATTTTTATCTACTCATAAGGAAGAAGCATACTGTATCAAGAGATTTAATTTAGGAAAGCAACTCATGTGTCTGTGGTCATTGTTGAAGATGATGTCTGTTAAACTGAGTGTTTACTGACTAAGCCTTAGGCATGGGGCTCAGCACTTCCACATTCTCTGATTTAATCATTACTCTCTTCATTTTTTAAAGAAGCCATTGCTACACCTGGGGCTGTTGCTTACTACTTAGAAAGTTCATTAACTTGTTCAAAGTTGAACAGATATTAAGTGTAAAATGCAGGATTCACATCTAATGTGTGTATAATCACTTAAGTAAGGTTTTTTAAACTTGGAGTTTTTTTTTTAATTTCTCCTAGAAAACCAGGGTTGACTTAAATTATTTTATTGTAATGATGGTTTAATTTTATAAACATCAAGTTGGTGAGGTATCTTTCAAAAGGCTCTTGTGCTTTCTTTCATAAGGCCTAAATCAATTTAGATATTGAGTACACTTCATATTACTAAATTAAATAAATAACATTAATTTAACTGCATTAACTAAATTGCTGCTTGTAGCTAGAATATGATGCTGATTATTCTGGGTGTGTTCTTTGGCAGTCAGCTGGTCTGCCCTGCTGTGGAAAGAGTGATGACTCAATTCTCCACCATATCCACAGTATTCAGACTCTGGGAAACTTTGATTCATGCTGAGAGCTTGGCTTCCCTTGTCTTTCCTTCAGTGGGAATACTACATTTAGATCCCCAAGTCCATCATCTTTCCTTTCTCACCGACCCATAATGGGTCCTTAGGGTAGGGGTCGGTGCTTAAGCTCACTGGCCATGTCTGATGTGATGATCAAAAATGTTCTTATATTCTTTGTTTTCACATAACAAATAAAAATAATCTTTAAGTTCTTTTGAGATTTGTAAATTCCTTAATACATATGACTATGGATTTGCCCTTTCTCTTAATCCCACTTTTTGCCTTTTCTAAAAAATTGGATATTTTCTGTTACTATACTGTATATCTTTTTTCTTTTCTTTTCTTTTTTTTTTTTTTGACAGGGTCTTGCTTTGTAGTTCAGGCTGGCCCTGAGCTCACTATGGAGCCCAGGCAAACCTTGAACTCAGCAATCCTCCTGCCTCTGCCTCCCAAGTGCTGGGATTACAGGCGTGAGGCACCATGCCTGGCATTGTAGTATGTGGTACTGGTTGCTGATGGGCATGTCATCACACCCAGTATTATATTTGGTTATTGGGAATTGAACTCAGGACCTTGCACTTGCTAGGTAGGCACTGGAACCATTGAGCTAAATCTCTGGCCCATACATATATTTTTTATAGTCTGTATCTTTCTTTCATAGAACTCTCTCCATCTGAGAGCACAGTTATCATTGTCAAATGAAGCCCTTACCTATTTTCCAATGCTTGAAGTAGGTGGCAGCCTTGAACAATTAGAATTGTTAATGTAAACCAAACAATGGGCTGTGATCCTTTTTCTAATGAAAGGATTCAGGTCTCTTGCATGTTAGAAACCACATTACAGATTGTTTTCTAGAATATTTGTTAAATAGATTTGAACCATATCCTTTCATTTCCATTTTTATATAGTTTTCTGCTAGTTAAGCTTTCTGTTATGCATTCATGGGTGAGAGATTGTCTCAGTTGTTTGATAACTGCATTCTCACTCAGTTTTTGAAGAGGTTTCTTAGAACCAGTCAGCTCTGTGCCCTTGATCCTTTTTCCTGGTGGTACCAGGAATCAAACTCAGGCCTCTGTACCTCCAAGGTAGGTGCAGTACCACTTGAGCTAAATCCCCCACCCTGTGCACTTGATCTTTGCTACAGACTCGGGTGTGGCTCCTCCATCAATTGGATTCTTTTTTTTTAGATAGGGTCTCACTTTGTAGTTCAGGCTGGCTTTGAGCTCACTATGTAGCCTAGGCAACCTTTGAACTCAGCAATCCTCCTGTCTCTGCCTCCCAAGTGCTGGGATTACAGGGGTGAGCCACCACGCCTGGCACTGTGGTATGTGGTATTGATTGCTGGTGGGTGTGAGTCTCCATGCCCAGCATTGTATGTGGTTACCGGGGATCGAACTCAGGACCTTGCGCTTGTGAGGCAGGTGCCAGAACCACTGAGCTAACCCTCCGGCCCCATCAATTGTATTCTTGAGAGACTTCAGACACGGGCCATAACATTGGTCTTTTCTCTCATTCCCAGAACACACAGATGTGTTCTTGCCTTTGAAATTTGCACATATAGGCCATTTTCTACCTCTTGCTGTTTGTTGTGGTCTTTTTAAAAAAATAGCTCACAATCATTACTAAAATTTTTCCTGGTGTATGCGATTATGTGTGTATACTTTTCTAGTAAAGAGCTATTTAGACATAATGCTCATATGTTCTTGTGAATATATATATAAATATATATATAAATATATATATAGAAAACTTCTGTATGATTGGATTTTATGGATAAGGGATAGAGCTGTTATTCTTCCTTTTTGTCATTTCAGTCTATTGACAGATTGAAGATTTGTTTTAGTTTAAGACCCAGTAATTACACAGTGTTCTTTTTTTATAAGAATATTATAGCTAATGCCGGACGTGGTGGCTCACGCCTGTAATCCCAGCACTTGGGAGGCAGAGACAGGAGGATTACTGAGTTCGCGGCGGCTTGCCTGGGCTCCATAGTGAGCTCAGGGCCAGCCTGAACTATAAAGCTTTACCAGTTGACGTTTCTTGTTTGCAGATTAAAGGAAATGCAGATGTTTTAAAAACAAATCTAAAAAAACCACATCTTCTTTATCCACTCTCCAGTTGATGGACATTTGGGAAATGGAGTATTACTCTGCCATAAAGAATGACAAGATCGATCCATTTAGGTGCAAATGGAGACATCTGGAGGATATACTAATAAGTGAAATCAATAGATCACAGATAGACT
>PVIC010008090.1:21173-49243 GCA_004025085.1 Thryonomys swinderianus
ATGAGGGGAAGGAATAAATATGATACAGAAAGAAAATAAAAGAGCATGTATAAGGGGGGAGGAGGGGGGAGTGGGTAGGGATATGGGTAAAAATGAGAATTAACTTGTGGCATATACTGGTACAAATTTCCCAATGTTATATGTGATTTTGAGATGTATATAAATTGTACCAATAAAGAATTCAATTTAAAAAAAAACAAATCTAAAAACCATAGTTATTTATCTCTACAGTTTCATTTGTCCCATTTACAAGACTTTATGAACAATGAATAATGTGCCTATAAGCAGCATATTATATTATCCATGACTGTTATTTAAATTTTATTTAGCATATCAAATTATTTTTATTTTTACTGTTGATATTTGGGATTTGCTATATTTTTAACTTGTAGATTTAGTTTTGTGCTAGATAATACTGTGTTCCTTTAACAAAATTTTTAGATGTTTCAGACTTTAAACTGAATACTTTGAAATAAATTGACAGAGTTTGAAATTTAAGCAGCGGAAATAGCTGCTAGGAAAGGGAGCTTTTACCTTGTAGCGTGGAATATAGTCAGCCATTTCACTCAAGCATGTTGCCATAAAACATGAGCCAAGGCAGCTGAACATGTAATCATACTAAATCTGCACATGGAAAACAGTAATTATGAAATGAGTTGAAAGGAACTAAAGGAGAGAACAGTGATGTGTGCTTAGGTATGTTTGAGTTACACAGAGCTTTTAGGACAATGACAAGAAAGTATTAAAAAAATATCTGGAGTTAAACTGGACAGTATCCCCATTCATATCTTTAAGGCATTTAAAGCATAGTTTATCTTTGGTATTTTCAACATCTACAGACATATAATTGTGTTAGTCATTTCCCATTGCTGAAACACAGTATGTAACATCCACAGTTTGAAGAGAGGCTTATTTTGGGTCATAGTTTTCAGAGGATTCAGTCCATGGTGGGTTGGCTCTAAAGCAAAAATGACATAGCATAGGGAAAGTGCCCAACCTATGGCAGCCAGAAATTAGAGAGAGAAAGAAGAAATTGGGTATAAGAACATACCTTCAAGGTCATTTCCCTAACGATCCATCCTTTCTGACAAGCCTCTGCCTTTAAATACAGGAAACTTTTGGAACATAGTAGATCCAAACTATAATAACATTGTAGCCTGTGGCTGAATCTAGCTTTATAAAATGGTTAATGGCTTATTCCATTTTTTCTTTGAGGTACAATATATTGAAACCAGGGTCTTCACACTGAACTATATCCCTAGCCCTTTGATTGGTTGATTGATTGATTGATTGACGTAGGGTCTTGTTAAATCACTAAATTGTCTAGATTGGGCTCAAATTTGTGATCCTCCTGCCTCAGCCTCCCAGAATGAGGAAATGCTGGTGTGTGCTTCTTATCCATTTTTGAATAACAGACTGACTTTGACTCAATCTTAGTGAACTGAGAATCTTAAGATAAATTGGGAGTTTAAAACTAAGCTTAGGGCTTATCCAGGTTAGCTTTTATTGAACATTAGAGGTGGGCATTGTACTTAGTACTTTTCTTGTATCATCTCATTTAATATTCCCTGAATCCCTATGAAAATAGCTGTTGTTATCCCCATTTTACAGATAAGATAAATGAGGTCAGGGAAGTGAAATGCTTTTGAATTTCTTTGTTTTCTTAAAATCACTTTTTCTCCTCTCACTATATTTATAAAGTTGTCATATAACCACAGTCTGGGACTTCCTGTCTAAATGACCCTGAGTTATCCTCCAGGGTTTTTCAGGACTGTCCTCCTGTGCACAAAACCAGCCACACTTAGGTGTAGGAGTGCAGAGGGACATCTGTTTAAGAGGTTATAGTCCAGATGTCAACAGACTACTGCCAGTGGGATAAATCCGACTACCACCTGTTTTTCTAAAGCTTTATTGGAACATAGCCATGCCTATTTGGTTATAAATCATCTATGGGTTCTTTTGTGCTGAAGTGGCAGAGTTGAGTAGCTGTGTCACAGACCAAATGGCCTCAAAACCTTAAATATATTATCACTTGGCCCTTTATAGAAAAAGTTTGTGGGGTTTATCTAGAGATATTCTAGCATGCAGAGTTCATATGTGTGAATCCCTTGGAGTGTGTTTGAGCCAGAGATAGGGAGACAAGGGTGTTGACTGAAGGTAGGGCTTCTTTTTGAAGCACATTTTTGCTAGAGCTCCAAAGAACCTAAGAATGCAAATTCAAATTCAACTTAATTTTTTCCCATCTTGTCTGATACAGTATATTTTACTTACTATTCATTAGCTCAATGTATAACTTGAAGATGTGTAGACATATAGTACATGGGGTGTACTTGCATTCTTGTCCTGGACCCCACAATGTTAGACTGAGTTAAAATTTGGGGTTCTGTGTAAGGGTTACAGTAGGGGAGGAAAAGTGACCCCAGTAAGCAGTAACACAGGTTGAAATTACAAGGTGTGCAAGAGCTATTGGGTAGCATGTAGATTAATGGATGTGGAAGAGGCTTTGGAGGTGGTGGCAGTATTCTAAGTCCTGATTGGGGCCGTGGTAACTCAGGTGTGCTTGCATGAGCTGTGCAGTTCAGACTTACATGTATCCTACATATTATACTTTAGTTAAAAGTTTATAAAAATAAAAGAAGGTAAATATATTAGAAGAGGAAAAAAAAGCCCCAACTCCAATTCCCAGTTTCATGTGTCTAGATTTAAACTCCAAATGCTGAACTCACATGATAGCTTACCTAGAAGTTTCAGTTCTCTCTACTAGGGGTCCTTCCATTTTCTTTAGCTTTCCATGTTAGCACATGATCCATCACTGGGCTTATATTGACATAAAAAAAACAAGAACATAATTATAAATCTTGTGTTCAAACCCCCGGGACTCCTCTGTCCAACTGGTTTACCACATAATTGCATTTGCTGCCACGAGGTGTCGCTGTGGAGGATGATTTTCCTCCTGGGGGAAGATGCTGCAGGTCCTGTGGCCCTGTTGTCCCCACCATGTGGTTCTGCAAAGGAAGGCCAATCCAGGCTCAGGCACAAGTGTGCCATGTGTGGTGTAGCGACTGCTATTGATACACCCTATCTCCTTGGTGCCTATGTGTGAGAGAACAGAAAGGCATTTGCTTGGCTTCCTTGTAATGTAGGGTAGAAGAGCTGCCATAATTAATGAGGCCTTTGCCTTTTCAAAGGTTTCTTCATAAGGCAGATTCTATATTGTCTTTTAGCATTCCTTCAACAGGACTGAACCCATCTGCCCACAGCAGAAGCCTCCTTGAAAATGAACCCTCTGTTGACTTCTCCTTGTTTAGTGCCAAATTAACCTTATCAGCCTCTCTCTGGATTATTTCCTAAGTGAACTATCTGCACCTTCATTCTAGCTTCAGTTTGTAGAGAACTCTGTCCATGTACACTCTCACAAATTCCAGTCCCATGCTCAGTGTATGTCTACTGTACATAGTGTGGGTGGGTCTCCATGCTTTATTCATATGAGTATCGTGTGCTGTGAGTTTTCATCATCAGCCTGGGCACCCTCTTATCTTGAATCATTATTAATTTCTGGTAACTCTATACCCAGTATACCTCATTTGCAATCATGTTCACTCCTTTCCACAGATCTCAAGTGCTCTGAGTCCTAGGCACTGGCGAGTGGGTGTTGGTGACTTCTTTGACAGAAGGCCCCAGGACGCTTATGCACATAGAGATCTGTCCTCAGAGTTTTGCATTTTGCAAACCAAAGATCTGAATGGGGGTACCCCTTCAGGGGTTATCAAAGGTTTTCTTTCATTTTCATCAGAACCCCTGCCAACTGGTTCACCTTATTTTAGCATAAACAAGATGACCTGTTGCAGGCAGACACACACACACACACACACACACACACACACACACACACACGCACGCATTATATGCTTTGAAGGAATGTAACTAAGGGACCTGAGTTGGATGGGATAGACCTCATGGAAGGCGGGCTATACAGTGCTGTGATCTCTATGATGAATATGAGTCAGCCCTGCAAAGAGAAGAGTAGATGTGAAGTCTCAGAGATAGGAGGGGATTTGATGCATTTGAGGGAAAGAAAGAAGACCCAGTCAGAGTTGTTGAAGGAGGGCCATGAGAGGAGGCTGAAGTTGTTGGAAGTAATCGTATCCTGTAGGGATTCTGACCATGAGTAGGTGTTTGGTCTTGTGTACTGAACACTGGGAAGTTTGGAGTGCTGTAAGTGGGTAAGAGAGATATTTTGTGATCACAGCTATATCTTTTTTTTTGGAGACAGGGTCTCGCTTTGTAGTTCAGGCTGGCTCTGAGCTCACTTTGTAGCCCAGGCAAGCCTCAAACTCAGCAATCCTCCTGCCTCTGCCTCCCGAATGCTGGGATTGCAGGCATGAGCCACCATGCCCAGCACTGTGGTATGTGGTGTTGATTGCTGGTGGCGTGAGTCACCATGACCAGCATTGTATGTGGTTACCAGGGATCAAACTCAGGCCCTTGCGCTTGCGAGGCAGGCACCGGAACCACTGAGCTAACCCTCCAGCCTGATCACAGCTGTATCTTAATCAAGTGTGGATGATGTTTTAGTAATAGAATAGAGGATGTTAAGAGAAGGGAAAATAATTTAGGAGGGTGTTGCATGGCATATGCAAGAATCATGTTGCTAAAGTAAGATGGGAACAGTAGATGTGGAAACAAGGAAACAAATTCAAGGGAGATTTTGGAGTAGAATTAATAGAATTTGGTAATGGATTTGAAGTTGGAGGTGAAGAAGAGTGAATTCTTTTTTAGGACCTTTTGCATGGATAGAAGTGATAGAAATGTAATTACCCATAGGTCCAAGCATGGAAAGAGGAAATCAGACTGGATATAAGGCAATAGGGAGTGGAGGGGAGTGTGGCAATGTGGTGGGAGCATGCCTTGTCTTGAAGGGTCAGTCTTGGTTCCAGCCAATCATGCCTTGGAGGAAACTAGGCCTGACATTGTCAGGCTTCCAGATTTTTCAAGAGAAACTAAACTTGCATTTTCATGTGTATTGTCTGTAGTTTTCTGTGTTGACAATTGGATAAAAATTCTAAGCAACAATGTTCTAGCCATATATAACCTGTCTGCAGGCTGCATCTGGTTCCTGGGCAGATACTTCATGTTTAAGTTCTATTCTATAGCATATCTTCCTCTAGAAAAGTTTTTAGAATAAATATAATCTGTGACACAGAATTTGTAGAAGTTAGAGAAAGTCAGGAAAAAAGGTATTTTAAGTTGGTAAATCTTGGGAGACACTGATGATCTCAGCTCACACGGTCTGTCAGCAGGGCTCAGGTGACGGACTGAGTCTGAGATCTGTGGAAATAAACTTAACCTAATTTAAAGCAGATAGCAGGAAGAGCTTTAGTCTTAAAAATAGACCATTCCAGACCATGATAGTGTGAGATACTTAAAGGTAGACAGAAATCGAAGTTCTCCTCAGCATTTTTCCCTTGAGCTTTCAGTTCAAGAGTCCTTAAACCTTTTAAGGGAGTGAGTAGATGATGTATGTTTTATTTATGAATCCATACACAATTAGAAAGGCATTCTCACAAGTTCATAAAACCATCTTTTACTTTATTGGAATTTAGGCAGGAGGTATCCTTGGGCTTCAAATTTTATTCGTGAGGTGCTTTTAAAGGAAAAGCTGTTGTATGACTAATTTCTTTGGTGTCATAATATTTTTGATGTCAGCAACATTTGTCCATTTCTGTGTACATTTGACCCGATTAATAATTTATCCTTCCTTAATGTTACAATATATACACAACAGTTATTTTTAAGAGTTTATGAGAAAACTCAGTGATAGAACCTATACTGGTTTAATAATATTTAAAACAGTGAGATCTTAACTGCTACCTTATTTCCTACGATGCATTTATAGGTGGGTAGAAAAGTTTTAAAAATGTTTTTGAAGTCAGTAATGGGAAAAGACATTTCATTGTTGATTGCTGAATTGTTGATCTTCTTGCTTGTTCTCAGGGACTTGTTTTAGAAAATTAAAAAAAAAATCATTGTAGAAAAGAAATTAGGAAACTGCCACCAAAAAAAACCTGAGTGTCAAAGCAAGTACCTTAAAATACATCAGAGGATTTAAACACAGCTGGCGGAGGGTGGGGAGTGTGAATGACTCAGGAAAACAGGTAGAATCATGAGGCTTAGGGGGGCCCAATGACCATGGAACCTGCCTTTGGCCTACCTGATCAGCTGAGCCTTTACATCTATGAAATATTCAACATTTTGTATGCAACAAATGTGTGTGACTGGTCCCTGCTTTTTTTTATAAATTTGGTGGAAGTTCATTCCCCAGTAACATTTGGCCTAGGTTGCTAATTAAAATGTGTTGTTAAGAAGTAGATGGAGGGCTGGAGGGTTAGCTCAGTGGTTCCGGCGCCTGCCTCGCAAGCGTAAGGACCTGAGTTCGATCCCCAGTTACCACATATAATGCTGGGCGTGGTGGCTCACGCCTGTAATCCCAGCACTCGGGAGGCAGAGACAGGAGGATTGCTGAGCTTGCCTGGGCACCATAGTGAGCTCAGGGCCAGCCTGAACTACAAAGCGAGACCCTGTCTCCAAAAAGCAAAAAAAAAAAAAAAAAAAAAAAAAAAAGAAGTAGATGGATAGTGGTAAGGAAATTATTGGTATCATTTTGATGTCTTTTGAACTTCTTATTCTACTTGATAAATCTGGAGAATTGTACATAGTTTCCCTTGTCCAGTGTGGCCTTGGTGGTATAAAAATCCACTTGTTTACTTAGCTGCTTAGCACTGATATGTGTTTCTTTTGATTGTCTGGTTTACCAAGGTCTGAAAAATAGAGAACACACTTATTTATTTGGATACAACCAATGACCTATTATTTTTCTTTTCTTTTTTTTTGTTAAAGATCAGTTCTGATTTTTTGGTGACCAAAATTTTTTGGTGGTGGGGTCACTTCTGTGTTCCTGTTCTTAATATAAATACCCAGTTCCTGGAACCACATTCCATTAAACTCTGTTGGATAAGAGATAAAGAAAACTCTGTTTGATAAAATCCATCCTAATGTGTCTCAACTGCTGCTCCATCTTCAGGATTTAATACTGAGAATTAAGCTGATGTTTAAGAAATACTTATTGCATGAATAAATCTGAATGTTTTGTAAGTTTTCAGTATCTTTTTTTTTTTTTTTTTTGATTTTTGAGACAGGGTCTCACTTTGTAGTTCAGGCTGACCCTGAGCTCACTATGGTGCCCAGGCAAGCCGCCGCGAACTCAGCAATCCTCATGTCTCTGCCTCCCGAGTGCTGGGATGACAGGCGTGAGCCACCACATTCGGCACTGTGGTATGGGGTGTTGATTGTTGGAGGGCGTGTCTCCACGCCCAGCATTATATGTGGTTACCGGGGATCGAACTCAGGACCTTGCGCTTGCGAGGCAGGCGCCGGAACCACTGAGCTAACCCTCCGGCCCCAGTTTTCAGTATCTTGAACAGTTGACTTATCAGATAAGCTTGGCAAAAGTTACATACTTAATTTTTTTTTTTTGAGATAGGGTCTCACTTTGTAGTTCAGGCTGGCTCTGAGTTCACTATGTAGCCTAGGCAAGCTTCAAACTCAGCAATCCTCCTGTCTCTGCCTCCCGAGTGCTGGGATTACAGGCGGGAACCACCAAGCCCCACACTGTGGCATGCGGTAATGATTGTTGATGGGTTGAGCCACCACGCCCGGCACTGTGGTATGTGGTATTGATTGTTGGTGGGCGTGAGTCTCCATGCCCAGCATTGTATGTGGTTACCGGGGATTGAACTCAGGAACTTGCGCTTGCGAGGCAGGCACTGGAACCACGGAGCTAACCCTCTGGCCTGTTACATACTTAATTTTGAAAGAGTCATAGTACATGCTACTGTCCCAACACCTCTGAAACTTGTAGGCATAAAAGGAAAGTCCTATTAGCTTTGTCTACTCAGACATGTGCCAAAATGTTCAGGAAGTATTGGGTGCAAAGCAGAGCTGGAGAGGTACAGTATTAGTACTTGAAAAGTAATCTTTAAGGTGTGTTTACTAAATGTGCCACATGCTAAAGTCTTGATAGGCTATTGAGGAAACACATCAAGGGTGAGTGTAAATTGTTTAATATTTTTCCTTTTTAAAAATTGGTACATTTTATATACATCATATACACAATTGACATTGAAAATTTGTATCAGTATATGACATGTCTTAATTCTCATTGTTTCCTGTTTCCCTGCCCACCCCACAACCTCCCACTAAATTGTTTAATATTTTTTTTGGCGTGGGGATCGAACTTGGGCCCTTGTGTGTCCAAGGTTGGTGTGGTACCACTTGAGCTAAATCCCTAGCCCTAAATTATTTAATTTTGATGTTAGTATTTTATTCTAGGGATGCAACAAGGGCATTGTCAAAATTAGTCTATCAAATATTACAAACTTTATCAGTAACAACATTAAATAGGACATTTAACCTAAAGAGATAATGACCTAAGTATCTCATAATAAAGTATTTGTTAAATAAATTATTACCTAGCCACTCAATAAAACATTTGGTTTCAGGTCTTCTTCTGTTAAACAAAAATCTGCAAATCTCTGGGCACTTTCAACAATTCATTATTTCCTACCACTCTGTAAATTGGTTAGTGGTTCTGATGTTACATACATGAAATGTTACATGATGATAGCAGCTGGGCTGTGTTGGAAGCCTCACTAGTCTGGTGTCCTGATGCGGGCTGGGATATTTTGGTTTTTCTTTGTGTGTCTTCTTTTTTTGTAGTATCTCATCTTCTAGGGCCTTTCTCTTTGACTCATCTTTCCAGAGAGTAGCTTGAATTTCCTTTTAGTATAGTCTCCAAATTTTAAGAGATGAAAAGAGAAACTACCAGTCGTCTTAGGGATGGGCCCAGAGCTAGAACAGTATCACATCTGCTGCCTGTGTTCATCCAAACAGGTCATGAGTCTAGGCCAGATTAAAGAAAAAGAGAAATAGAATTCATTCCTTGATGGATGAAAAGACAAGTTCACAAGAAAGGGTAAGATTTTTGGTGGCTATCTTTAGAATCTAATGGTAGCCATTAAAAATCATGACTTAGGGCCGGAGGGTTAGCTCACTGGTTCCGGCGTCTGCCTCAGAAGCGCAAGGTTCTGAGTTTGATCCCCGGTAACGACATACAATGTTGGGCATGGAGACTCACGCCCACCAGCAATCAATACCACATACCATAGTGCCGGGCATGGTGGCTCACGCCTGTAATCCCAGAACTCGGGAGGCAGAGACAGGAGGATTGCTGAGTTTGAGGCTTGCCTGGGCTACATAGTGAGCTCAGGGCCAGCCTGAACTACAAAGCGAGAACCTGTCTCAAAAAAAAAAAAAATCATGACTTATTTGGGTATGGCCTATAACCCCAACTTGCTGGGGGGCGGAAGCAGAAAGATCTCCAGTTTAAGACTAGCATGAGAAAACTAGAATTTAGTGAGATCTTGTTTCAAAATAAAAACATAAAGGCCTCTGTGAAGGTCCCGGATTCGTTTCTCAGTACTGAAAAGGAAATTTTATGGAATATTTTGTGACATCTTAAGTGGAAGAGGAAAGAATGTAAAATGTTGAATGCAAAAGAAGCAGCACAAGACTTTCACAGGACATAAACTGATCCTGTCTGAGATCACAAACACACAGGCACGAGCGATTGTAGGAGTCAGAAGCAGCAACCTCGGGTTTGTTAACAGAGGCCACCTATGAGTGACAGGATCATTTTCATGTTTTTTAATTTTACCTGTATTTGCTATGATAACCTATTATTTGCTTTAACAATTAAGAAAACAGGCCAATTAGAAAGTATGAACAAATTTCAAAAATTAGAAATCATATTCTCACATCTCATTGCCATAAAACTTGAACTACAATGTTTTGCCCCAAAATTTCTATCTACTTTAACCTTTAAATATATTCTGCTCAATAATTACTGAAGTAGAGAAAATTTCAAATGAAAGCTAGCAAGCTATTTGCAAATAAATTTTGCACATACTGTCTTAGAATATGAAGGCATATATGTAATCTTGCATGTGTTTACTTAAAAATGTGATTGAAGAAAAATATTTGATGCTAAAAGGAAAAAAGTGAAACAAAAGAAACAAATTATTAGTAAGTATGAAGAGATACAGATGAAATGGAAAACAATACAGTAAAATGCCTCAATGAAACCTATACTTTTTTTTTTTCTTTTTAGCAGTAGTGGGATTAAACCCAGGACCTTTACATTTAGCTTTAGCTCTAGACCTTTTAAAAAACTATATTTTGGCCTGGAGATGTAGCTCAGTGGTTCCAGTGCCTGCCTACCAAGTGCAAGATCCTGAGTTTGATCCCTGGTAATCACATACAGCAACAGTGGGTGTGGTGGCTCACTCCTGTAATCCTGGCACTTGGGAGGCAGAGGCAGGAGGATTGCTGAGTTCAAGGCTTACCTGGGCCATATAGTGAGCTCAAAGTCAGCCTGAACTACAAAGTGAGGCCCTGTTTCAAAAAAAGAAGTTTTTATTTTGAGAGAGCATCTTGTTAAATTGCTAAATTGCTAGGGTAGATTTCAACTTCAAGTCTTCCTACTTGAGTTTCTGATTATGCTGGGATTACGAGTATGTGCCATCATATGTACTTCAAAAGTGACACCTTTTAAAACACTAGAAGAGATAAACATTTATCATATTGTTATCAAGAAGAATAGAAAAACTCAAACAACATTAAGAATGAGATGAGGATTTAACTGGAAGTGAATTAAAAAATTTTAAGGAAAAGGTTTATGAAACAATACCAGTAAGTCTAAAAAGACCTAGATGGAACAGACTGTTTCTGAAGAAAAATCTTGACAGTAATTGCACAAAATAGGCAGCAAACCAAAGTCAATAAACAGTAAAAACATAAAAAGATAACCAGTAACCAAGTCCATATGGTTTTACAAGTTTATTCTACAGTACTCAGAAAAGAATTGTGTTTTGCTAAGTTGTCCAGAACATATGAAAATAGGAAAGATTCCCCATCTATTTCATGATACTAGCACATGTCAGTAAAATGAGACAGGGTTTACCCAAGGAAACTGTGAGCTGGTGTCAACATATACGTCTTTTTAAATAAGGGAACATTATTTCAAATGTCATAATATGTTTGTGTATGTTATATGTGTTGTGTGTGTTTATGTATTTCCAAAACGAGCAAATTTATTTTTTGTTTGATGTTTGTTATAAATATCTAAAGCCATGACCAGCTGGCCTGGTAAAATCATTGAGGATTCAATCTGAGTGAGTGTAAAATTTTACAACTTTTTTTTTTTTTTTGAGACAGGGTCTTGCTTTGTGGCCCTGAGCTCACTATGTAGCCCAGGCAAGCCTGGAACTCAGCAATCCTCTTGCCTCTGCCTCCCAAATGCTGGGATTACAGGTGTGAGCCACCAAACCTGGCATTATAGTATGTGGCACCGATTGCTGGTGGGTGTGAGTCATCACACTCAGTATTGTTGTATGTGGTTACTGGGGATTGAATTAGGGACCTTGCACTTTCTAGGCAAGCACCAGAACCACTGAGCTAAATCTCCGGCCGTGGTGACTGGAGGACTCAGGCTTGGTTCATGTTCTCACTTCTGGTACCATTAGGATAGAACAAGGGACTTAGCCTTACCTAATCCTTTTGAATTGTGAGTAGGGGCTTGGAAGCAATTTTTTTTTTTGTAGAAAATAGAGATAGCATTACTAGAAGTTATGTATACAAGGAGGATAGATGAATGATAGATTAATGTAAAAGTTACTTCTATACATTGCTTTGAATGTTTTTAATCGCATTAGACTCTACCAACAAAACTATTTATGTGCCTCTGTGTTAGGCAACATGCTAAGTGTTTTATCAACATCATCTTATTCCTTAGAATACTCTAGATTAGGTGGTATTACTTGGATTTTATTGATTGGAGAATAGAAGCTTATAATAGTTTAATAATTTGTGCAAGTTCACTTCTTGGGAGAGGTTTTAGTCTTAGCTTGTCCCTCTCTAGAATCTCTTCTTTTACTATAAAGCTGAGGAAAAGAAAGCACACTAAAAATTTCTAAAGAGATAGAGCAGGAGGCCATAACACACCCCGTTAAGGCCATTTTGGTCCTAGTGCTGGGAAGGTAATCATTGTCTTGAAACCACAGTTACATAAAATCTGTACCAATACAGTATACTTGAATCACCATGACAAGCAGTTTCTATTCTTTTTCTTTAGGGGCTATGAGATCAGGAGTTCCAACATGATGCACTGTTTTTTAGTTTGTTTCTTGTAAAGTTAGAAGGCTGTAGTGAGAAGAGCTTTTAACCTAGCGGAAAAGAGGACTGTAGTAGATAGAGGAGTGGAAAGTAATCACATACTTCAAATATTTGACATCCCAGGAAGCACCCACCTCTTACTCATTATACAGCCACATGTATATGGGAATCATGCCCTTGGGTATAGATTATTTTATTGCTAAGGTCTCTATGATGGAGGAATTCCACAGCAAAGTGTTTGGAGGTCTCATTTCTAATTTAGCACAAATAAAAACAGTGATCTCCATTTCCCTAAGGAAGAAAGAATTTCATTTTTACTTTGAAAACTTTTGATCTTAATTGTGGGCATTGTTGGTGGGGAGAATTTATTTTGAAGGTTTACACTGTAGTATGTGACTATCAGTCTCTATCATCTATCTATTATTCATCTATCCTTATCACTTTTCTTTCTAAATATTTAAAAATAATGCAGTCATTGTCAGAGTTCTAAAGAGTTTGTTTTTATTTACCCTCTCTTTTCATTTTTCAGATCTCTGATTGGAGTCATTTTGTGGTACAGCTTGAAAAGAATGCAGTGAGAAATCATCCGACAGTGGAAATATTGGCTTAAACTGCAACTGAGGGTAGCATTTATTCTCTTTGGTAGCACCTCATAACACAGGAAAAATGTACGGCAGTGCAAGAACAATCACCAATCTAGAAGGTAGCCCTTCCAGATCACCACGTTTGCCAAGGTCTCCTCGTCTGGGCCACCGAAGAACGAGCAGCGGAGGAGGGGGAGGGGCAGGCAAGACTCTGTCTATGGAGAATATCCAGTCCCTTAATGCAGCCTATGCTACGTCTGGACCCATGTACCTGAGTGATCATGAGGGAGTGGCTTCGACAACTTACCCAAAGGGCACCATGACTCTGGGCAGGGCCACCAATCGAGCTGTGTATGGAGGCCGAGTCACAGCCATGGGGAGTAGTCCCAATATTGCTTCTGCAGGGCTTTCTCACACAGATGTCCTTTCATACACGGATCAACATGGTCTGACTGGCTCATCCCACCACCATCACCATCAGGTCCCTTCCATGTTGAGGCAGGTAAGAGACAGCACAATGTTAGATCTTCAAGCCCAGTTGAAGGAACTCCAGAGAGAGAATGACCTCCTCCGGAAAGAGCTAGACATCAAGGACAGCAAGCTGGGATCTTCCATGAACAGCATCAAGACTTTCTGGAGTCCTGAACTGAAGAAAGAGAGAGTGTTGAGGAAAGAAGAGGCAGCCCGGATGTCAGTCCTTAAGGAGCAGATGAGGGTTTCTCATGAAGAAAATCAGGTATGTAAGGACTCACCTCAGTATTTTTCATTCTTGGCTTCTGACTAAGTAGTTGGTGCTTTTCAGATGGTTCCAGAACCAGTGCAGAAGAAAGTTGGGCATCATCAAGATGGTAATAGCTCAACATGTATGTGACTTGAGTGGTACAAACACACAGGAAATTCAAGGTTCCAGTTTGTTTCCTTATTTCCAATAATGTCTTCATGCAGTGGCAGAAGCGGGAGAAGATCATGCCTGACTTATGGTACATGGTTAATTTTGTTTTATTTTTCAGCAGCTGGAACAGCTATTCAGATGCACCTCTATGACTAGAAGAGGAAAACACTCTGCAGGAGTAAACACTTTAACAGTAACACTGAGAGTGGCACATTTGACTAATTGATCTTGTTACTGTTGAAGCAGCAGTAGCAGTGTTTCCTTCTAGAATGAGTCTTATAGTGCGATTAGTTTCCCAGACTCTGCCTGCAGTTGTGTCTTTCTCTTCTTTAAAGCTTTCTGTGAGTGTGCGTTGTATTCAGGATGAGCTCTACCTCCATGATCGAGCCTGCAGCACCTTCTACTGGTAGGCTTGGCCTCACTTTTCTGGCCTTATCCTGTACTATCTCCGTCTCCATCTGCCCTACCAACACCATCACTCAGCAAGTCCTGTGACACCTGAATTTTCCCGCCTCAAGTCTTTGCTCTTAATGTCCTCTTCTGTTTGTGGCCTCTTCAGCCTCTCTTCCTGCTACTTCCCTCCCAGTCCCAGTCAGTCTCCAGTTTTAACTTCTATCTTCTATGCTACTATTTTCATATGATGTTTAGAGTGAGATACAAACTGGCTTTCAATTCCAGCTTTATCTGTCACTGGTGGGGAGAGAAAGGCAAAGAGATGGGAGTAGAGGGTATTGTGTTGTTCAGTATAAGAATTCCCAGATATCCTTTAATTTCCTATAGAAATTTGAGATAACTACCATGACTGATGGTGATTCTGTGACAGTTGGTCTTAATGTTAGTCTGATGAAGTACTCTGCCTTTCTTGGGGTCATCTGCTGACCTTCCAGCCTGTTTCCTTGGCTACCGCTTCTTTGGAGCCAAGTGTCCGTGCAAACATTTGTGACCTGTATAAAAATCTGCCCTTTATTCTCCTGTGTGTAGAAAACAATCACTTTGTCCCTTTGATTATCTGACAGAGCTGTTGCTGGTTCTTAGATGTGGAAATGTGATTTTTTGTTGTTGTTGTTGGAAAGAAATCGTTGTTCTTCACTCTTAAATGAATGCTTTTCACTATCATTTCTGCTATTTTCTGACTTTGCTAGTTCATGAACTCCTTGCAGTCCTGCTACAGGAATGTTCTCTCTGTTCCCTCTGTTCTATATTGGTTTTTCCTACTTTTAGTTTTTTTTTGAAATTAGTTAAAGCAGTTTAAGAATGGTGCAAGTGGTGGCAAAAAGTCTGAAAGCTATTGTTTAAATTGTCAGCTCTACAATGACTTTATCTCATGCTTCTGTCATTATTTGTGGGCACAGGTCCCCAGTTATAAACAGCTGTGATGTGATTGAAAATATGGTGAATGTAGCCAGGCGTGGTGGCTCATGCCTGTCATCCCAGCACTTGGGAGGCAGAGGCAGGAGGATTGCTGAGTTCCAAGCTTGCCTGGGCTACATAGTGAGCTCAGGGCCAGCCTGACCTACAAAGCGAGACCTTGTCTCAAAAAAAAAAAATGATGGTTAAAAGAAAATATGGTGAATGTTTACATTTTAAAAAATGCATCACAGTAAAAGATCCATTGCTATAAATCCACCTTAATATACTTGTCCCATCTTTGAACACATTTATTCCTTCCTTCTTGTGACTTTCTGAAACATCTCTGGAAGTCCACTTTTGAGCGTTTTTAGTTGTGCTGTCATGGCTGCCTTTCTGTCTTGAATCATTTCAAAACATTTACTTTTCTTGGTTAATCTGACTTTGGGGAAGAGCCAGAAGTTGTATAGTGCCAGATCCAGTAAATAAGGTGAGCGAAGATACCCTGTAACATTTTTTTTTTTTTTTTTTTTGCTTTTGGAGGCAGGGTCTCGCTTTGTAGTTCAGGCTGGCCCTGAGCTCACTATGGTGCCCAGGCAAGCCGCCGCGAACTCAGCAATCCTCCTGTCTTAGCCTCCCGAGTGCTGGGATGACAGGCGTGAGTCACCACGTCCGGCATTGTGGTATGCGGTGTTGATTGTTGGTGGGCATGTCTCCACACCCAGCGTTATATGTGGTTACCGGGGATCGAACTCAGGACCTTGCGCTTGCGAGGCAGGCGCCGGAACCACTGAGCTAACCCTCCGGCCCCCCTGTAACATTTTTATAAGCTGCCTTTCTATTTGATGGTACTCTGAGGAAGCATTCCCTGTATTTTTGATCATATCTCAGGAAGACCCTTTAGTGTTCTGATGTCCCTTGTTAATGTGGAGAACAGAGATAACTGTTATGGACAATTTATTCTTTGAGGAACCCATGGCCCATAGCCGTCGTCTCAAGGTCACACAAATAATTAATCTGAAGAAATATATGATTAAAATATTAAGAATGAATGTCTTACTACCACACGAGAAAGCCTTCTATTATTTTTGATAGCCTATGGTAGTGGTGGCAAACTTATGGCTCACAGGCCACGGCTGGCTGTTTGTTGTTATTGAAAGCCTCTAAAAGGTTTATCATCATGGGTCTTTGGTGTTGCTGGATGTGACTGCAAGGAAAGAAAGGAAGCTGATTTTCTCTAAAATGATATGTGTTTGTCTTTTCCTATGACAAATCAATAGCTCCATTCTATTTACCAATGTAATGTAGATTAGAGAGAGAAAACAGAGTAGATGTGAATTTTTAGGAAGCTCATAAGGAGCTAGGTTTGCTAACTTGTTCATGTGGTCCCAGATACTTGGGAGGCTGAGAAACAAGGATTACTTCAAACTATGAGTTCTAGACCAGTCTAAGCAATACAGCAAATCTCCATCTCAAAAACTAACCAACCAAACAGAAAATTCATAAGTATTTTTCTTACTGTTTGATGCATAGAAGTTAACTTTTCATATTCCTGAGTATTTTTGTGCAGCTACTAACTTAGTATTTTTCACAGACTTTTTCCCAAATTAGATATTCATAAAGCAATTTTTAGAGATTTTCCTAGGCTGTGCTTGGGTAGCCAAGGCTCTACAGAAATATAAATAGCATCACACACCAGGAGACTGTACTAGATCTAATATTTACCCATCTTGTGCAGAAATGGGACAAGGTCATTGGGAAGTGTAACCTAAGAAGTGTAAATAAACCTGTCTGGAGAATGTTACAGCTTTTAAGCAACAGTTACATGGTAATTTCTATTTCGGGCTTAACATACTAGGAAAGACTTTCCACTAAATCAATATTAATATAAGTTTTGATCAGTTTTCAACATATCATTCACCGATCTTTATTATTATTATTATTATTATTTTTTTTTTTTGCTTTTTTGGAGACAGGGTCTCGCTTTGTAGTTCAGGCTGGCCCTGAGCTCACTATGGTGCCCAGGCAAGCCGCCGCGAACTCAGCAATCCTCCTGCCTCTGCCTCCCGAGTGCTGGGATGACAGGTGTGAGCCACCACGCCCAGCATTGTGGTATGCGGTGTTGATTGCTGGTGGGCGTGAGTCTCCACGCCCAGCATTGTATGTGGTTTCCGGGGATTGAACTCAGGACCTTGAGCTTGCGAGGCAGGCGCCGGAACCACTGAGCTAACCCTCCGGCCCCCACCGATCTTTATTTTGAGACTGAAACTTGAAAAAGTTGAGAGGGATCATATTCTTGTGCTTATTATTGTTATTTTAAAATTCAATTCTTTATTGGTACATTTTATACACAGCTCTCTTGTGCTTATTATTTCTTTTATTTGAATAACTGCAGGGCCCTTTCAACATGGATCAGTCAGTTGTCTTCTAAAATGCTCATTTTATTTTGAGTCCAGATTTGACGAGTTGTACCAGTTTGTAGCAATGATAGAGTGTATTTTATCTAAGGGCTGGTAATGTAGCTGCTTTGGAGAGCATTTGCCTCGTACATGTGAAGCTCTGGGTCTAATATACTGCAGTGCTAAGAAAAAAATACACTTTAGCCTGTTGGGAAGGTGATAAGGCTGCTGCATCCAGTAAGTGCAATTGTAGTCACCTTGTGGAATTAAGGGGCAGGTCCAGGAGTGTTGGATCTCATCAGATTTGTGAGTGGAATTTGGATGTTTCAGTTCAGATATGGTTTCCCTCCAAAGTTTCATGTGTGAGAAGCTCTTCCCCAGTGTAACTGTGTGGAGTGGTGGTGGGGATATCTTTAATATCTCTTTAAGAGATATTTAAGCAGGACGGGGATTTAGCTCAGTGGTTCTGGAGTCTGCCTTACAAGTGCAAGGTCCCCAGTTGAGTTCGATCCCTGTAACTACATACCACAATGCTGGGTGTGGTGATTTATGCCCACCAACAATCAGTATCATACATCACAATGCCAGGCGTGGTGTTCCACACCTGTAATCTCAGCACTCGGGAGGCAGAGGCAGAGGATTGCTGAGCTTGAGGCTTGCCTGGGCTATACATAGTGAGCCCAGGGCCAGCCTGAACAACAAAGAAAGATCCTGTCTCAAAAAAAAAAAAAAAAAAAAAAAAAAAGGGCTGGAGGGTTAGCTCAGTGGTTCTGGCGCCTGCCTCGCAAGCACAAGGTCCTGAGTTTGATCCCCGGTAACCACATACAGTGCTGGGCATGGAGAGTCACACCCACCAGCCATCAATACCACATACCACAGTGCCGGACGTGGTGGCTCATGCCTGTAATCCCAGTACTCGGGAGGCAGAGACAGGAGGATTGCTGAGTTCGAGGCTTGCCTGGGCTCCATAGTGAGCTCCGAGCCAGCCTGAACTACAAAGCGAGACCCTGTCTCAAAAAAAAAAAAAAAAAAAAAAAAGGGTATTTAACAGGCTCTACTTTGTGAATGGATTAATGTCTTTCTTAAGAACTGGGTTCTCTTGAGACTGGATTAAGGTCTTGTGGAAATGTAAGGGATCTAGAGGAACTGGGTTAATTAACTATGAGAGCAGAGTATTGTAAAGCAAGGTTACCTCTGGTATGGTGGTCTTTTCTGCATGTGTCTACTTGTTAGTCTTGTACATGCTCTTGTCATTTGCTGTCATCTGGAACCGGGCCCTCACTACAGGACAGCACCATGATCTTGGGTCTTCAGAACTGTGAACTAAATAAACTGAGCTTATTTCATAACATACCCCGCCTCCAATATTTTGTTCCAGTAAGAGGGAGTGGACTAGCTTGGATGTACTTATTACTCAGATGAACTGTTTCATCCCTATACTTTCTTTTGAGATCTTTTCTTTCTATTAATACAAATCAGAGGCAATGCATTCCTCAAAACCAGTATTTTCTATGTATATGCAAGGAAACAAATACTTCCCAAAGGGGACCTTGTCCCTTTTGTGGTCAAACTTAAGTCACCTATGGAAACACCAATTCTAGAAATTCATCTGGCAATTGTTCTATATTAACCCCCCCAAGATATGTTGGATTTGTACCCTTAGTAGCTCAGAATGTGACCTCATTTGGAAATAGGGCTATTACAGAGGTAATCAAGTGAAAATGAAGTCTTTAGCATGGGCCCCTAGTTTATTCTGACTAGTGTCCTTATAGAGAGGGGAATCTGGTCACAGATATGGACATGCACACTAATGTGAAGACACAGAGGGATAAGGAGGACTTGTAGTATAAGGAAAGGAGAGAAGCTTATAATTGATCCCTTCCTCTCAATCCATACAAGGAAACCACTGTACCACTACTCTGTGGTCTTTGTTACAGCATCCATAACAAACTAACAGATTCACTTCAACAAAAGTGAAATGCTTAAACTTGAGACTAGCTGTTTTAGGCACTGTTGGGAGTTTGTTCTATTCAATCACACATTGCATCTTCATGTTAATGCTGAGTTATAGTGTGACTGTATTTTTGCTGATGTCACATAGTTGCTTGGATTTAAAGATGAATAATGCAAAGTAGTTTACCACCACAACATAACTCAGAATGCCAAATCTTATAGGGACAAAAATCAAAAGTATATCTCCTTTATCTTGAAATAGTGTTTCTTAGCATTTTATATATAACTTTTGTCTACCTTTTCAGAAAACTGGGAAAACTTCACTGTGGAGTTAGGCAATGACCTATTTAGACAAAACTACAATTTTTAAATGCCTTTCTTAAGAAGGTGGGGACTTCTTTGGTTCTGAAGATGGATGATATGGCACAGAGCCAGCTGCCAGTTGCTTTGTGTGTTAGAATGTAGGAGAATGATTTGAAGTGAGCTATATATTTTTGTCATGGATGCCAGCTGTTTTTTCCCTCTTGATCTATTGCAGTCAACCCTAGAATCTGCCATGTGTACCCCATTAGTATTCCAAGTTTTTTTTTTTTTTCTGAAAGATGTGGCTTATGGGAAGAAAAGAAATACTCTTGTAGACCAGAGCTTGGGGCATTTAAATTATGTTGACTTCACATTTCTTCTCTAGATCACTTTATTTGGGTGTTGTGATCACAATAGCTCATAAGAAAGCAAAGAAAATATTTCAGACTGTTCACCTAATAGATTATTTTAGTCTTATTGTGCCAAAGATGCTTAATGAAACCAAGTTTAGGGAGAAGAAGGCAAGGGGAGTGGTCAGCCTCGAAAGATTCACTGCCTAATAAAATCCCCTAGAGGCAGTATTCTCAGAGAATTTCAAGAAGCAAGTTTATGTTGACAGAAGAAAAGGAACAAGGTGATTTTTATCAGTCCACACAAATGGGGGTAGGTTCTCTTCTAGCCAGAGTACAAGTTTGGTTTCTATAATTAGTTGCAGGTGGAGTTCTTGTGTCATTGTTTTGGAGTCTACTGACATCTGTGTGCAAGTTCCAACCATCCCCCAGTTGGCATTTGGATTGTGTAAGTGGTTTGGTTTTGCAGGAATACAGAAAATTACAAATCTGTTTCATACACACGCACACACCCACCCACCCCAGATAAAGCTGCTCTAAAGGTCAGGTTTGGAAAGCTATGGAAAGCATTTTGAAAAGTTTTGGAAGCAGGTTTTTGAGGCAGAGTATGGACATGCAGCCAAAAGCTGGGGCAGCCTAACAAATAGAATTCTTGTGTGTGCAATTTCCTCTGTTTCTCTGTGAAGCCAGCTTTTGACTGTACCTTGGAAGTGATTTGTGGCCATTTTGTTTCTTCAGTTGGGAAGGTCTAGGCTAGACAGAAGTATAGACTGCAGTAGGTACTTCCAGTCTTACAAACTTTGGAGGGGTATAAACTGTCTGGCTTGGCTATATACTTTAAACAACTTCTTCTTGCTGGTTCTCAGCTGGGGACAATTTTGCTTCCCAAGGGGACATTTAGAGAGATATCTGGAGACATATTTGGCTGTTAGAATTTGGGGCAAGAATGAGGTGTCCTGATGTTGTCAGTGCTGATAAAAATCCTTCAGTACCCTTTAGTAGAGGGTCCAGAATGTTAGAACACAAAAGGTTAAGAAAGTCTTAACCTTACAATTAACCAGATAATTCTTTTATCTTCATTTTCCATTGTCCTCAGTCAATGCTTTACTTTCATTTTGTATAGTGATGAGTAAGATGTAGGTAGGTGTGTAAAATTGATGATGTAAATATTAAAAGCTGATTCATTATTGTGTGGGAAAGAATTAGTTGTCATTGATTTTCTTCCTTGTTTTTCCAATCTTTGACTGGATTAATAATCATGGATCTCCACATTATCTTGAATTCTTTTCAAAGTAGACATTTGGTAACTAGATATCACTCTTGTAAAATGTAAATTAAGGAAATGAAATCCCTTTTAAACCTATAATTTCTGTATACTTACTGATTTTCATTATAATTTCTGTTCATGTCTGACATTGATCGTGAACAGGAAAGGAATAAACACGTTTAAGTACCTTTTTATGTGCTCAACAATTTGCTAGTTATGCAAGATATGTGGTTTCTTCATTTGATAGGTAAAACATAAGTTAGATTAAATTGTTGCCTGAGCCTCACCATACTGTTGAGCTGGGATTTGATTTCTGGTATATTTAGCTCTAAACAGTGCTCTTTCTACCATAATGAAAGGGAAAACAGCAGATTTGTGTGGAAATGGGATTCCAGGGTTGAAGTGGAGGTCCTAATATAGAATGAGAGGAGCAAGGAGAAGCTTCTTGACAGCTTCTTAAAGATGCAGTCAGAGAGATATACAAGAAGCATAGAAAGCAAGAATGTTGAAGGGAGCTAGTGGTGGGAGCCAATAGAGGAGATGGGTAACAGGAAATAGCTAATGAAATATTGTCAAAGAAATGAGCAGAATAATAACACTCTTACTCTAGAAACTCATCCAGAAGGATGATAGGAAACAACTCCAGGGCAGCTACACACTAAAACAAAGTGGCAGAAGAACAAGAAAGATTATATAAGATGCTCATTTAGTAGCTGGCAGATTTTTCCAGACTGAGGACTTCAACTAAGTCTCTGGATCATTAGGAGTTGAGCTTCAGGGACAGGGCAGTTCTCTCTTTGGGTGATAGGACTCTAATGAAGGTGGGTTTACTAATTTAGTAATTCCTTCTACCTGAAGGAATTTGAGGGTGCTTTGCTGGCCTCTTGGCCTAGGAGTCTCAGCTGGCACCTTTCAGCTTTCTGCTTCACTGTGTTTGATCTCACAGGGGTGATCCTTGTATTTAGGCTGTAGCTTTTAGATGGCTCCACATCTTGTATCTCAGAGTCAAATTTTCCAATCACCTGTGGCCAGAGAAATAATTCTTCAGGCCTGTAGTCTGTCCATAGAGCTATGCAGATCACTTTGGGAAAGGGCTGATGGGTAGATTCTCTAAATAGGGTGGGAGGGGCAATGTACTGGGGAGGACATGACAACTATTGCTGAGAAATGTGTTTGTGCAATGTGCAACTGGTACCTTGTTGCTTTTAGTTACTAGGAAGAACAAGATCAACCACATAAGACTTTTATAGTCAAGACATTTAATGTTTGTTGCTTCTGTCTAAAACTAGCCATTCCCACAGCAATTTCTGTTGTTTCCTAGAATCTTTTTACACCCCTCTTCACCTCTGATTGTGCCCACTGGAGAAGTTCCAGAAGTAATATTGACTGAAACCAGGATCAAATTCTCTTATCATATCTTAGTGGACCCACAGGGATCCTTTACATAATGTCAGACTGCCTCTTCTTTGGAACTTGACAACATGCTCCACTTTCTGCAGAATTCCTCACCTTCAGTGGAAAATTGGGTCTCCAAAGATGATGAGATTTTGTTGCCAGACAGGACCTATAAACTTTAAGAACTATATGTTAAAATTCAATGTCTTCTATTTATAAGGTATAACAGCTTGAGTTCTAAAAACTATTGGCTCTTAACTACATATTATCTGAAAAAGAATGGAAAGAAAATAAAATTTACTGGTTCATTCCTTGGTGTAGCTTTCTGAAATAGCCATATGAAATAATAAGTTCCTAAAAAATACTGAGACTGGAAGATACAAGTGAGTATATGAGATGGAAAGTTAGTATCCTTGATAACTACATTTAGAATTTGCTGTAATTTAGAAATATAGCAAATTGTTAATAAAAATAAATTTGTCTTATCAGAAATTTTAAACTTCTGTCTATGGCTTCTTATTTTGGGAAGCCATGCAGTTTTTAAGACACCAATGTAAACATCATAGCCTTCCCTAGAAAAATGTATGTCACCTGCACATATCACTTTTTCACCACCACTCTAAATTCCCAGGGCATCAAAACATATTTAGGTCAATGCCGGGCGTGGTGGCTCATGCCTGTAATACCAGCACTCGGGAGGCAGAGACAGGAGGATTGCTGAGTTCACGGCAGCTTGCCTGGGCACCATAGTGAGCTCAGGGCCAGCCTGAACTACAAAGTGAGACCCTGTCTCAAAAAAAAAAAAAAAGATATTTAGGTCAAGAAGCTCTGTGTAGATGCTCCATTTCATATTACATGTTGTGGACTTATCAGGAGTAAGTGGTTCTTAGCAGTTACTGAAATGAATGAGCTTTTGATAATTTGAGACATATATTTTGCTCAATGCTATTCAATTTATACTGAGACACAGGGGCGAGAGGCCAGTAGTTTGATAGTAAAAGGATGTACACATTATTAAGGTGTGAATTTACTCATAGACTATACTACATTTACTAAATGCAGTCATATACAATATACTGTAGGTGGTAGGTTTTAGTCCATCTTCAGGAATAATTTACCTTGAAATGGTTTACACATAGTGGTGTAATAGTGCTGTACATATTTAAATATTTTCATGAAGCATTTTATTTTATTATGTTTATCTGTGGGTGCCAAAGTTTCCAGTTTGCTTCAGCCAAATTCTATATTATTTCTTTGTAACTGCAAGTCAGATATAACAGTTTAAGTTTATTTGGGCTCTAAACATTTGTGAGAGAACAAGAAACAAAAGGTTTTGATGAGTTACTAAGTAAGGCTTAAGCATCACCTGAGTTCTTAGTTATATGTTAAGGGCTGAAGAAAGCTCTAAAGAAGTGTAGGAAACTTTGCATATCCTCTTATCCTCTCAGGAAAGTTACTAGAGCCCCATTTCCTTATTCTGTATTGACATAGCAGCAACATACCTTTTGAGGCAGGGTCTTGCTTTGTAGTTGAGGCTGGCCCTGAGCTCACTCTGTAGCCCAAGCAAACCTTGAACTCAGCAATCCTGCCTTTGCTTCCCAAGTGCTGTGATTACAGGTGTGAGCCATCATGCCCAGCACTGTGGTATGTGGTACTGATTGCTGGTGGGTGTGAGTCACCATGCCCGGCATTGTGGTATGTGCTGTGGGGATTGAACTCGGGACCTTGTGTTTGTGAAGCAGACACTGGAACCACTGAGCTGAATCCCTGGCCTCATGCGTTCTTTTTGATGAATAATGACTGCCCTGGAATTTATCTGAACATGAAGTTTCATCTAGGGCAGGAAACTTCTTGCCCAATCTACCTTCCATAAGAGTCATTGATATTGACGTTACCTTTCTCTTTTTCTCCACAGAAAACTCTCCAAAGCTGAGGAGGGTGGGCATTGCATGCATTCAGTCCCCAGACAGTGCTGGGCTCTTGGAAAGGACTGAGAATGGATGTGTGGTTGAGGAAGGTCTGGGCTCCTACTTTTCTCAGGGAAGCATGTAAAGCTTGAGAATCACTTTCCTCTTTAGTGCAGCTATTTGACTACAATATTGTTCCCTTGGTAAATAAGAAGAAAAATAGCACTATATATTATAGACTATTTCCTACAAGTGTCATAGCAAAGTGATGATAGTAGTGTTTTTCTTGGTACCAAAATGACTCATATAGGATCTTTCATTTAATTCACACGATAACCCTATGAAGTAGGTAACGTTAGTGTTTTCTTAATTTTTTTATGCAGGCAAGGTAAGTATCAGAGGGGAGGGCATGTGTTCAGTGTTGTCATTAGCATGTGACCTCCAAAGTCAGTCTCCAAAATGAGTTCTCTGTTGGAGTAGCTAGCTCTTTATACACAGGGAGTGTGAGGAGTGATACGAATTCTCCATTAAGCAATTTTGAAGCCCATGTACCAGAAAGTAATTTCTTTCCAAGTTCACTCCATAGTCTGACAACATTCTGTGAAGAATGAACATTTAATTAATAGATGATGATGATAACTGTAAGGAAAACCAATCTGAGGTCAAAGCAAATGTACAAGGTAGAGACGGAAGGGAATGACAGAGATAAGGAACCAGAGTCTTGATTTATTGTACCAGTGGTCTGCCCCACCTCTGCATTTCTTGCAATTTGGAGTAGTCAGGGTTACTAATGGCCCAATGCTTTCCTGACTGATAGAGCCTTGATTCTTTTGAGCGCTCTGTTTACAAGATTTGTGGCTATCAAAAATGAGTAGATTCAGGTGGGGATTTAGCTCAAGTGGTACTGCGCCAACCTTGGACGCACAAGGGCCTGAGTTCAATCCCTGGTACTGGGGAAAAAAAAAAGATCCTCATTCTTGCCATGAGAATTTAACAGGGAAAATGTTCTACCATATACACATTAAGATGAAGAAGAGAGTTGCACTGCCCATTAAGAGATACAATTAAAATGCTTTATGGGTCAGAGAAGAAAGAGATAAAAGACTGCGCATAGGGAAGGGGACACTGGAGGCAGGCCCTGAGGATGGTCTAGCATTCAAAAGGCCAGAGGTGGGAGTAGAGGTGGATGGTGGGGAGTCTATGTTCTCAATGGAAGGAATGATCAAGAGAAAGTAGACGACTAGAGACTTCATAAAGCACAGGGCTGAATGGAGAGCAGAATGACTGCTCCAGATATCACACTTATGTTTAAGGAGGAGAAAGACAAATTGGCTCATAAAAGTTACATTTTCTTAGAGGATTCCCCCTTCTACATGAATCAGAAGTTAGTGTGGTGTTTAATATCATGTGGAGACATATTTAATGACAAACTGCAATTTGTTTTTATGAGTTTCCTATGTGTTCCTGGCTCTGTGAATTCCTCTGGGACTAACATTGGCTAGCAGGATGTATTTTAGTGTTCACTGTTAATGTGCTGAGAGTCAAAAAAGAAATGTGCTTGAGACCCAACTGAAGCTCTTGGGATGTTGTGTTTTCCTTAACATATTTCTTTAATGTGCTTTTTCTGGGGCATCCGTGTGTGTGTGTGTGTGTGTGTGTGTGTGTGTGTGTGTGTAAAAATGTCATCATCGGATACATGAGTACTTTTAAATACTAAGGAAAGGTCAAACCTTGAACTTAGAGCAATCCTCCTGCCTCTGCCTTCTGAGTGCTAGGATTACAGTCATGAACCACAATGCTCTGCATTGTGGTGTGTGGTAGTGATTGCTGGTAGGTGTGAGTCACCATGCTGGGCATTGTGGTATGTGGTTACTGGAGATTGAACTTGGGACCTTGTGCTTGCCAGGCATATGTGATGAGCTAGATCCTTGGCCTTTATATCACAATTTTGATAATAGTTTTTCCTTGTCCTCTTGTTCCTTCTTGTTTAGAGAGTCAGTGGAATTAGAATATCCTATTCCTGAACCCAAGTTTAGACAAGGTTTTTCTTAGGAATGGCTGGAACACTTTTTTTTTTTTTTTTGAGACAGGGTCTTGCTTTGTAGTTCAGTCTGGCCCTGAGCTCACTATGTAGCCCAGGCAAGCCTGGAACTCAGCAATCCTCCTGCCTCTGCCTCCCTAGTGCTGGGATTACAGGGGTAAGCCACCATGCCCATCATTGTGGTATGTGGTACTGATTGCTGGTGGGCGTGAGTCATCACACCCAGTCTTGTTATATGTGGTTACCAAAGATTGAACCAGGGATCTAGCACTTGCTAGGCAGGCGCTGGAACCACTGAGCTAAATCTCCCTCCCAGGACACTTTTTTTTTGACTAAGGTATTACTTCCTAAAGCTGAATACAAGGTGTCCATATTAATTTGAAGTTGGCCACCTTTCAAAATTGTTTGCAGACAAACAACCTGACATTATATTTTCCTGGTGAGCCACACTGAAATACTTCCTATGGCATAAGTTGGAAACTATACATTTCTGTATTATAGCAGAGAAAAAAAGATGAGGGTGACTTCACAGTAAACACTGTTATGTGGTTCTTTAGGAAGAACAAACTCTTGAGTCATCTTAAGATCATATGATTTTCATGGCTACCTACATTGACCGAGTCAACTAGAATCCTGAAGACTCAGAAGAGGTGTTTGATTCATGGTTTTGCGAATTTTGGTCTTCTCTGCTCATCTAGACCAAATGAATTTATCTGCTGCCTAAATGGCCAGCTAAAACTTTTATAATAACACTCTGGTAGTTTGTATCAAAAGATCAGTTTTTCCAAGTCAAATTTTCCTATTACTGCAAATTGAACTCAGGACCTTGTACTTATTAGGCAGTCATGATACCACTGAGCTAAATCTCTGGCCCTCCAAGTCAAGCTTTCAAACCCAAATCTCTCCACTGGGATTTAGATTCACATCAACTTAGCTTCCACTGGGGAGGTCACTGGTACCCCATACAAAGAAGATAAAGCAAGATGATGATTGAATGACTAAGGTGGATTAGGTCAACAGTATGAAACATGAAACACATGTTGGCATAAGTACTGAAAGTATAGTAATAGGGAAACTTTCCTGACTGCCTGGAGCTTCCATTCTACAGGGAGTAGCAAAAGGATTCAAATGTTTTTTTTTTTTTTTTTTTTGAGACAGGGTCTCGCTTTGTAGTTCAGGCTGGCCCTGAGCTCACTATGTAGCCCAGGCAAGCCTCGAACTCAGCAATCCGCCTGTCTCTGCCTCCCGAGTGCTGGGATTACAGGCGTGAGCCACCACGCCCGGCACTGTGGGATGTGGTATTGATTGCTGGTGGGTGCGAGTCACCACGCCCAGCATTGTATG
>PVIC010008091.1:0-22320 GCA_004025085.1 Thryonomys swinderianus
AACTCAGGACCTTGCACTTGCGAGGCAGGCGCCAGAACCACTGAGCTAACCCTCCGGCCCTTGCTGGCAATCTTTGTGTTCCTTAGAGTGTAATCTCTGCCTTCATCTTCACGTGGTGTTCTTCCTGTGTGCAAGTCTGTGTCCAGATTTTCCCCTTTTGATAAGGATGCATTCATTTTGGAACAGAGGCCCTTGTACCATATGGCCTCATCTTAACTGATTACCTCTGCACCAACCTTATTTTCAAATACCATCAACGTTTTGAAGTACTGGGAGTTAGATTTCAGCCATATCCAGTTTGGAAATGCACAAATCACTAATTCTTAGCACCTTTGAAGTCAGTCACAGAATTTCTCTGTTTTGTCTTAGTATTGCACTTTTGTTCTTTAAGAAGCATTAGCTGGGGTGGGGCTTTAGCTCAGTGGTACTGCACCTGCCTTGCAAGCAAGCATAAGGTCCTGAGTTCAATCCCCATTACCGGGAGGGGGAAGAAAAGCATTAGGTTTGTAGAAGCCACTAGGTAATAGTTGATAGTGTCTGAGGGACTTTGTTGCCCCAGTTTTGCCAACAGCAGTAAGGTCTCTAATGTCACCCTGTTTGTCTTTAGGAGACGTTGATCCAGCAGCACATGTCATTTCATTAGGTCCTGTATCTGATGTTGTGGATAGTGGAGTCCTCCAGCAATTGAATGAGAGCAGTGGACACATCTCAGCATGTCGGTCTAGAGTTGCGAATCTAAACCTGGGACAGGCTGGGGCCATGGGGCAGAAACACCAGCCTCTGCCAACACCGGAACAAGCCGACGCTTCCAGACAAGGCAGAAAAGGCCTTTTGTAATGGAAATCACGTGAGGGTTAATCTTCTCTTGAGAATGGCAGTCAAGAAATGAGATGGTTCACTTGACTACAGAGCAGTTACACCAAGAAGAACGCCAATGAGATGAATGAGCCAGAGAAGAAACAGTCGTGATGGTAATGGTATGGGGGAAATGAACTTGAGATTTAAGCATGATTTGAGTTACAGTGTCTCTGAATTGAACATCCCATGTTGGAAGAAGATATATTTGGGGGCTCCAGGACTACAGTAGAAAAGTATAGAGCAAGCAGTAAAATCTTCTAGTACAAACTTACATGCAGGACAACAAAATGATGAAAGATACCCAAATATCAGATAATCCACCTGGAAGGCTTTTGTTTAGGAATTTGTTTCAAGAGGAACAAGGGGATGAGGGAGAAAAATCCATTTTATCCATCAGTCAGTGAGTAAAAAATTGCCTGTTTGAATGAAAGGAAAATGTGAAGATTGTTAGTATACAGAGTGCATTAAGTCAGATGGCTATAGAAGTCTGATACCAGCCTAAGAACAGGGATATGGTTGAGCCCATTGTAAGTATCATTGAAAACAAAACGTGCCAGTCAGCAAGTCACAGAAAACAAACGAAGGACAACAAGAAGTAGATCAGGATATTTTGTTGACCTTCATGGGTTTACAGCCTCTGTCTCTAAACAAAATACAGAAACAAGTAGGGCTTTTTGTTTTGCTTTAATTTTTGTTCTGTTTTATCCCCCCCCCATGAATAGAAATGAGGGTTCTTAGTCTGTTTCTGACAATCTGTTAATTTATTAGGATAGCTGTCTTTTGTTTGCTTTCCAGTAGACATAGTGCATTTAGTTTAAGAGCACATCTGTATGCTACAACTTGATTACATCTTTTTTTCTAGCTATTTTGCATTTTTCTTTTACCATGTTTCAGTTTCTGCATGTAGATTTAAATAAAAAACAAAATTTGTAAAGTTGTAACATTTCACAGGGAAATGCTGCCCAATCTTCACCAGCTTCAGAAATCTGACCTTTGCCGATGCTGCAATAAAGTGTTGTAATTTTGATTTGGTGTGGTTTCATTTTTGCTTGGGATTTTGGAAAACTGTTGAACGAGTCAATTATTGTCTTCCAGGGTGAACTCTGCTTAATAAAATATTCTCACACACTATTTCTTTAGCATTTTACTGTTAGAGTTTTCACTTTCAGGATCCCATGTTGTTAACCTTATTTGTCTGAGTTAGAATAAATGGTTTTAGAATGGGATTAACACCAGTTAAAATGGAAAATGTTGGTGCAGCATGGTTTAGCTTGAGGCAACATGTAAGATTTTACTGAAGCATATTCAGATAAAGTTATTAAAAGTCTCCTAAGGTAGAAAGAGGCATAGAATCACTGCTTTATGTTTCTTTCCCAATGTTAATCCTAAAGCCAATTTATACAATCCATACAGAGTTACAGTATTCATTATTACTGAAACTCAACTGATAGTCACTATAATTTGAAAAAGTAAAATATGCTTTTAATCTTTAAAAGTTTCAAAACTTGGGCCGGAGGGTTAGCTCAGTAGTTCCGGCTCCTGCCTCGCAAGTGCAAGGTCCTGAGTTCGATCCCCGATTACCACATATAATGCCAGGCGTGGAGACACGCCCACCAACAATCAACACCACATACCACAATGCTGGACGTGGTGGCTCACGCCTGTAATCCCAGCACTAGGGAGGCAGAGACAAGAGGATTGCTGAGTTCGCAGCGGCTTGCCTGGGCACCATAGTGAGCTCAGGGCCAGCCTGAACTACAAAGCGAGACCCTGTCTCAAAAAGCAAAAAAAAAAAAAAAAAGTTTCAAAACTTCCTTTCCTTATGGAAACTTATTATCCAGCCTTTATCACTATATTCATCACTAAGCTATATACTCTTACTATTCTTTTGTTAGAGAAAATATTTTTTATAAGTCTTTATCACCATTATATTATTTCTAGATTTAAACTTATTGCATAGGGCCAGAGAATTTAAATTGAGCAAGGCAGAGGATATGTAAAGTCAGCTATGTGGTGGTTAATCACTTGCTTTCATTTTTCATCTTCAAAGATCTCTAGCAGATATGTGGATTTGGGAAATGATAAAGTTTTAAAGGATTCTTTAAAACACTGTAACATCATTTGGCTATATTACTGGAAAACAGATTACTAGTGACAGTAGATTATTCCTATGTAAGATACCAACCCCAGAAAGTTTGCTTATACTCTTAAAAGGAGGACAAGAGAGCTTCCTAAAATTTGGAAACTGTCAGACTTTTGGACTTACTTTTTCTCTTTATTGTCTGCCAAAGATAAGTAGATGCTCACAGGTTTCACTGTCACTTCTGTCTTCCATCCTGTGATCCCTTTTTAATGTCTGATGAGCTAAGAAGGCCTGTGGACAGCCTAAGCATCTATCTCAAGGTAAGTCCTTGTCCTTTTTTAAGAACTGTGCAGACCTTATGTATTCTGACTTCCCAGCTAGCCAATTCAAACTTGACCAATTTAAAACCAGCCAGATAAGAAGTTATAGGTAGTACACAGTGGCAAGGAACAAAAACTTGGTGGAGTGGTGGGAGAGTAGGGGTTGGAGGATGATGAGCAAGACACAAAAACACAGGAGACATACCTGCGGCAGCCAAACCCAAGAAATCCTGGAAGATATTAATCCTACTCATTTATAGATGAAGAATCATCCTGAGGTGTACTTACTGTCAGCACCTTTCATTACAGTAAGATCAGTAATTGAAGTTTCAGCATTTTTTAATGTATAGCAGAAATAACTTCACCATAAGAAGGAAGTACTCCCAGAGTGTTAAAACCAACAGTAAATTCTAGATTTCCTAACAATTCCAACTACATATGAAATACTTATAAGGAAAAACCTAACATACTAGAGTCGCCCTCTAAAATTATTTAAGTTTTTATATATTCAAGGATTAATTTTCGACTGAATGAAAGAGACCCAATTTAAATCTGGTTAAATGCAAAGGAAATTATAAGCATCCTAAAGTATGAAACCAAGTACAGTAATTATCGTTGGGCTTTAGGCAGAAGTAAGTGTATTCAAAGCTCTCAAAAATGTTCTATGTTCCTCAACTTTATTTTTACTGTAGTAGCCCCACCCCCACCCCCAGCCACCATAATGAAATACTGTGGACTATGTGGCTTAACTTCAGGAGGTAGAATGTCGAAGATCAAGGTATCAGTGAAGTTGGTTCCTCCTGAGGCCAGTCCCTGTGGTTTGCATGTGGCCTTTTCTCTGTACATAACATCTTGTCCACTTAGAGCAACACCAGTCGTGTCTTAGTTATTTGACATGAGCATTTTAGCATATAAATATGAGCATGGATGGAAGAGTCGCTATCTAGTCCACCCATGACATACCCTGTAAACTTGGTGCCAACATCTAAAGTTTTTTTTTGTTTTTTTGCACAGGTGTGAAGACTGACTTACTGGGCTCTGCAGCCAAGTCTAAAAGTATTGGGAAACTGCTGCCTCTTCCGGCCTTAAATGTCTGTCTTTGGACCAGTGGTCTGATCCCAGGAACTACGTGAACTTCAGGGAGGAATGCTTCCTACATTAATTGAGAAATTCAGATTCGAGGTTTCCACATAGCTGTAAGTTTAGTCCTAATTTAGTTGTTTTTTAAACTCCAAATGTTGCACATCTATGACTTCTAAATATTCTTCACTATTTATGATCAGCTGCAGCATTTTTCTCTAGACTTGTTTTGAACAGAGGGAAAGTCAATTTAAAATGAAATTTCCTGAAGCACATTATAACTAAAATCACATTCTTGGCATTCGTGATTTAAATGAATTTTTCTTTTTAATCTGTGAAAATTGAAAGGTTGTTCAGTCATTTGTTCATTACTCTTTTCTGAAGGAGTAACTCTGAACATGGTTGAGTACTTAAATATTTGTTGTCTCAGAAGATGTTCTTATATAATTTCTGGAGGAAAACAGCAAATTCTTTCAGATGTCCATGTATGTGTGCAAGTACACTAAATGTTTTTACTCTTCGGCTTCTTTTTTGACACTAGAAAACCATTTTCAAATTGGGTAGTGTAATGTTGGCTTCATAGGTTCTAACACTCATGTACTTGGGGACCATGGAAAGACAGAGTTGCATTAGATGGATGTTTAATGATCCATCCTGTGTACCAGTACCACTCTTAAACCCTAGAGATACCAGGGTGGCAGGAAACGTTCCCATTATCAAAGCACTAACCTTCTAGCAGACACAGACAAGAGGTATGGGCAGTGTGGTAAAATGAAGTGATGTTATCCATGAAGGGCTTATTAGCACATATGGCAACTAGGAAGGCTTGGTTTAGGGCTCATACTACTAAAGCTTTGCATGTGGTGTTTCGTCTCCTTTCCTACCTGGCTCATTTAACTTGTCTTTCAACCATTGCCTCTTGTAGGAAACCTGACTGTCCTCCCTTCCTCAAAGTTTGACTTACAGCCTGAGCCTCTTGAGCTTTGTCAAAGATGCCTGTTTGCCTACAAACCCCTGTGGGCATACAGGAGCTTAAAACAAAGCTGATCAACAAAGCTGCTGTTGGGCAAATGAGTCAAGCACAGCCCAAGCACAGGAGTATAAGATTAGGAATAAGAGCTTTCCTGTGAAGTGTCCACAAATGCTTTTGCCTCCTGGAGTAGTATTTTGAGAGAATCAAATCAATTCAAGGGAGTGGGAACAGCCATGTTCCAAATCATACACCCTTCCTTTGTTTGGAATAAGATTTATGCTTGGGCAAAGGCTGACCTGCCTCTCTTCTTAACTGGCTTTGGCCAGTTGAGCTCAGGAATTTGGGAAGTAGAGATAGGCCCGCCGATAGTTTTCTCCATTTACCTGACTCTGGATGGCAGCATGGTGACTTAGAGCCTGTTATGGTCAGCACTGGCAAGAAACGTCTTGTGTGGACCTAGAACAGCATGCTAGTGCCATGAACTGTTGATTATCTACAAGGTGAACAGAAGAGTTTCATAGATACTTAACAAAAGGGATCACTCTGACCTGGAACCTGTTTCCAATAGAAGCCTAGAGGTAAGAAATACCTGAAATTCTTTCTTTGTTCAGAGGAATGGGAGAGGGTCCAGGCTGGCCGCAGTTTACCCATTCACTAGATATACTGAATACTAGCTGTAGCACTTCCTACCTTCATGACCTTGGGTAGTTTTTGACCTCTAACCTTCAATTTGTTCATCTACACAACGGGGAACTTAGGGTTATGAGGAATTAATTACTGGGATAATGTTCATGAGAGCCTTAGCACAATGGCTGGGAGACAATTAGTGTTCCAGCAGGGCTAACTGAGCTGAGAGGTCTTTCCACTTCCCTGTCTGTGTGCCTGTTGCAGTGTCCTGTGGAAGTGAGCCATACAGACACTGTCCTTGATGATTTCAAAAACTGCTCTCGCATTTGGTGTCAGTATTTAGTTCAGACCTAGCAGCCAGAAGTCACACACTTAATCCCAACACCCAGCTTACCCATAGAAAAATGTACCTGAACAGCAGGGGAAATGTCAGTCTTTGGGTGAAGCTGGGCTGGGGCAAGTTCTGGTTCTTGCCAAATAAAAAATGGCATCTCCCTAGAGATCACTAGACACTTAAGCTTAGTGTAAACCTTTTATTTTTCTCATTAGATTTTTGTTTGTTTTCCTCTGATCCCCCTCCACAAAAATGCCCAGATAAGAACAGGCTGTTGGGTCAGATTGCCTTGGGTATTTTTCTGAGAATACACCACAGGTAAGGAATAGGACTTGCAAAGGTACCCTTGGAAGAGATGGATGTCCTGGAAACCCCATGGGCCAGAAACTTTTTCTTTCAGCAGACAGGGTAGGCAAGGGAAAGACTTGGGACTGAATTCTGGCTTTTACCAGAATTCCTTGAGAAGGGATTGGCAAAGAGTAGAAAAGTGAGGAGAGCAAAATAGGAAGCAGTTTTATAAATAAATAAACAGAATTGGCCAAGTTCAATCACTGGTACTGAAAAAAAAAAAAACTAAAATAGAATTGTTCCTTAATATAATGAGTTTGATCATATGTTCTTTCAGTGCAGGAGGATGTAGAAGCTCTCAAATCAGTGAGCCAGGGTTCACCATGTTATGGGGGCATTGTATTAAAAATTGAAAATAGGAGGAATTGGGAGGAACAACTCTCCTTTTTAGTAATTGGTAGCCTGGTGCAGAGCCATCTCTGGAAACCAGCCACTATGCCTCACTACCCCTTTCCATCACAGTCCTGGCCCTGCCGCTTTCTAGGTAAGGTTTCCTTTTGTTTTGTTTTTAACCTAAGGCTCTTTTAATTCTTTACTCTCCTGAGAATAAAATTCTGATTGTCTCAGGGGATTGTAAAAATGGAATGCAAAGCATTCTTTCAATACTTACTAGGTCTTAGGTGGAAGTTACAGTGATACTCTAGGCTGAGAAAGACTTGCTTCTGGAACTTACATTCTAGAGGGAGCAGCACATACGCAGTAATGAAGAGGTAACAGCAGATGTTGTCCCACACTGCCCAGTCTGCCTTTGCTAAAGGACTTGTTTCAGGAGCTGTGTGGTGTGTACTTGGCATGTGGCCTTTGGTGGCCAGTCCTGGAACACAGAGACGGCCTGGGGAATCCATGCAGACTGATCAAGGCAGGGCTGTGCGGGCCTGGCTGGGCAACTCTCAACAGCTGTTTTAAACACAGGGCTCTTGAGATCTGTCAGTGGCCCATGGTGACAACTGAGTGACTGGTTGACTACTGAGGTGGGGCCCTGTGTAGGAGGAGTCCTCCCCTCAAAGAGAGGACCAAGTGGAGACCTGAACTACAAAGAGGGCCCCCCCCCTTGGATTAGAGCATATTCTAGCTGACATGGCCAGAGAATGGAATGAGCATGGCCATCAGAGGAGCCTGGAGAAACCAGAGAAAGAGGAGACAGGAGTGGGCAAAGAAGGCAGTAGGCAGGGCCATGCTGGAGAGGACTTGATAAGCCAGAATGAGAAATTTGGATTTTCTTTAAAGCATAGGATTAATTTGATCTGATTTGAAAGGACTGCGCTGCTGGTTGATAGAAAACAAGCTGTAGGCTGAAAGTGGATTGAGGAAAACCTTGATAAGCCAGAATGAGAAATTTGGATTTTCTTTAAAGCATAGGATTAATTTGATCTGATTTGAAAGGACTGCCCTGCTGGTTGATAGAAAACAAGCTGTAGGCTGAAAGTGGATTGAGGAAAACCAGTGAGGCAATGTATGGCAAGAACCTGGACAAGGGACTGTGGGGTGTTGTTAGTGTACAGGGGAGTCAATCCAAATATGTTCTCCAAGTAGAGTTGACAGGCCTTCATGAACTAGATGTAGGAGGGTGGAAGGAAGGGACTTGGGGTGCCTGGGTTAAGTGATGAGTGGAGGGACGGACAGAGAGAGAGAGAGAGAGAGAGAGAGAGAGTGTGTGTGTGTGTGTGCGCGCACACACATGTAAAGTTCCCAGTAGTATGGTTAATTGAGAGATAGAGCTCATAGTAATTTCCCACTCTAGCTTGTGTAGATTGTTGCTACCTGGTGTCATGCCTGATTCTTCTACAGGCCAACAGTGAAAATGGCCATTGTCAGATTAACCTGGTTTCTGGAAACTTCCAAATGTGCAGGTAGCCAGGCAGAGGTCTTGCCAGAGAGTGGAGGAGATTGATTATGTGTCCTGGGAAAGGCAAAGGAGGGATTGGGGGGCCTCTGGAACTGCTCTTATATTTAGACACAGTGCGCCACTTTTAGAGCCCTTTCCTCATGGTCCTGGGCTTGGGACTTGGGCAGAGAGAGTGTCCCATGTAGGCACAGAAACTGCAGGAGAAAGGGCTGAGTGTAAGCTGATGCCTCTCTGTGCTGCGTGACCTGGATTTTCCTTTCATTTTAATTTGACTTGTGCTTGTTTACTGTATGTGCTTTGCATTGTTCCTAAGGGAAGCTGAGGAGACCCAAGTGGCCCTTGCTGCAGTGTTTGTGCATCACACAGCTGCTCTTGTGTCTCTCACATGTCTGGACTTCACTCGACAATCTCAGGCTACCCAAACCTCAGGGAGGCAACCTCTCAATGGATTATGTTTATGGTACCAAGAATAAGTCTACTTTTTGCCTAGCCCTAAATCCAAATGTTTTCTGCTTTTTTTTTTGCCTAAAAGTTTTATGTTTCCATTAAGTTCATGATCCTTTTCAGTTAATTTTTGTATCAGGTGTGAGATTTAGGGGTAGTATTGTCTTGTGGGTGTCCACTTGCTCCATCACTATTTGTTGAAAAACTGTTCTTCCTCCACTGAACCACTTGTGCACCACTGTCGAAAGTTAATTGATGCTGGGCACATACTTGTCACACCAGAGGCTGAGGCAAAAAGAAGATGAGTTTGAGGCCAATGTGGGCTGTATCATGAGTTCAAGGCTAGCTAGACTGCTTGGAAAGAAGACCCTATCTCAGCAAACAAACACAAAAAAGGCAACGTCAGTGGACCATACTTGTGAGGGATGATTCTGTCTGGATTCTATATTCTGTTCCAGTGATCTCTGTGTCTGTTCTCCATAAACACCACACTGTCTTAAGACAGTAAGTCTTTTTTTTCTTTCTTCCTGCTTCTTTTGTAAAATTAATTATTTATTGATACCTTTTATATACACATCATGATCACAATGTTGAAAGTTTGTACCAGTGCATGACATGACTTAATTCTCATTTTTTCCCATTCCCCTGCCCACCCTACAACTCCTGGCCCCCTATATACATAAACTTTGTTTCCTTTTTTCTTTTTACTATCAATTTATTTCCCTTCTTTATTTGCCTCTACCCCCTTTTCCCTTTGAATATTTTCTATTTCACAATATCTGTCATACATTTTAGAACTCATTTACAACTTCAGTTCCTCATACCAGAGAAAAGATATGGTATTTACACATCTGTGACTTATTTATTTCACTTATGAGTATGTCCTCAAGTTATATCCATTTGAGTATAAATGGCTCGTTTATCATTCTTTATGCCTGAGTAATACTCCATTTCATAGAAAAACCACATTTTCTTTATCCAGTCTCTTGTTGATAGGCATTTGTGCTGTTTCTAAGATTTAGCTGCCACAGGGCCAGAGATTTAGCTCAGTGGTTCCGGCGCCTGCCTACCAAGCACAAGGTCCTGAATTCAATCCCCAGTAACCACATACAACAATACTGGGCATGATGACTCACACCCACCAGCAATCAGCACCACATACCACAGTGCCAGAATGGTGGCTTATGACAGTCCCTTCTGAAAGGAGGGGAGCTGGGGATATGAACTGCAAACACAATGATCTTGACTAAAAGCTTAGTGAGCTAATGGCCACTTTATTGGGCTGGAAACAGATTTTTATAGCAGTGAAACGAGTCACGAGGACAATGGGACAAACTGGAGAGGGGGGGAGAGAAACCCCCTTGTTTGTGAATGAAGTCACAGTTAACCCTTCTATCAGGAGGAGACAGCTCCATGAGCTGAGAAAATACCTTAGCCTCAAGGACATGTGAAACCAAGACAGCCTACAGACATAGCTATCTAGGGAGCAGGAACTAGCAGAGTAGCCAGGGACAAAGACTGC
This sequence comes from Thryonomys swinderianus, assembly GCA_004025085.1. Classification (NCBI taxonomy): domain Eukaryota; kingdom Metazoa; phylum Chordata; class Mammalia; order Rodentia; family Thryonomyidae; genus Thryonomys; species Thryonomys swinderianus. The sequence goes on from PVIC010008091.1 coordinate 10,436, forward strand.
ATCACGTCACCCTCAGGCACCGGTGGTCGGGGAGTTCGCTGGCGCCTTCATCCACCTGCACCTGGAGTGACTCCGCTTTCCAGAGTCTGAGGCTCAATGTGTGGGTTATATGCTCTTGGCTCCCCCCTCAGTAGTCACTTCTGTAATCCCAGGATTGCAGAGGCAGAGGCAGGAGGATTGCTGAGTTTGAGGCTTGCCTGGGCTACATAGTGAGCTCAGGGCCAGCCTGAACTACAAAGCGAGACTCTCAAAAAAAAAAAAAAAAAGATTTAGCTACAACAAACTGAGCTGCTATAACCACAAGTACACATATGTTGCTGTGATAGGAATCTTTTAATTCTTTCATGCTACCTAGCAGGGAAATAGGTCAAATGGGACCTCTAATTATACTTTTCTGAGAAATCTCCACAGTGGTTGCACCAGTCTACATTCCCACCAACAGTGGAGAAGGTTTCTTTCTTGTAGCAGCCTCACCAGCGTTTGTTGTTATTTGCCACAAAATCTTAGTAATAGAGTGACTGCTCCTACTTTGTTAAGATTGTCTTAACTAATCTAGTTCCTTTGTCTTTCCTTAAATATATTAGAGTCTATAAAATATCTGGCTGGAATTTAATAGGAAATGCCTTCATATAATTGTTATCGTTATTTTTCCTGTGCTAGGGAGCAAACTCAGAATGTGCATGCTCAGTATATTCTCTGCCAGTGAGCTGTAACCCTAGCTCTGCGTTATTGTTTCTGATGCTATTTATGGGTGGAATTATTTTTCTGAATTTCATTTACAGGTTGTTCATTGGCCATAGAAATGAAGTTGATATTTTTATATTGACTTATATTTTATAACTTTATTGAGTGATTTAATTAGGCCAACTACTTTTACAGATCCCGAGGATTTTTCTTATCACATTATGTCATTTGTAATACAGTTTCACATCCTACCTGGATGTCTTCTGTCTCTTTTTCTTACTTGATTGCATAGGCTAGAATCTGTAATATAACAATCAATAGATACGGGAATATATATTCTTGCCTTGCTCCTGATCTGTGTTGAAAAGCATTCCCTTTTTGCCCTGCAGTATAAACTGAAAACCACATACCCACTAAGTGCTAGGGTCCTGGGAAAGGGGATGTTAGATGAGAGAAATCCGGGAAGACTTTCCTGAGAAGAGTTGGAAAGACAGCTCCACCCAGGGCAGAAAGTTTGAGAGTTTATCCTTATAGGCCACTGCTGGAACTGGCCACAACAGAGCGTGAATTCAGGGCTGCTGCCAGGAGGAATGGCTTTGCTATGTGTCCTCTGATGGAGTAGATCTGGTCTCTTTCCAAGTGTCCCTAATGAGCACAGCCTCTGGGCTCCCACACCATCCCACACTGCATCCCATTCCCTATCACTATGGTTGGGGCTGGCTGGGGACTGAGGTGCTCTCAACTATTCGCAGGAAGAGAGCTGGGCCCGAGCTCATGAAACTTGCCCCAGAGTGCCTGATCCACTGCTGCTAGGTACCTGCAAACCTTCTCCGGGTACAAACCTGACCTTCATTTGTTCCTTCCTCTACTAATTCATTCACTTGTTTAATGCATCTGAACAGCACAGGTACATGCAAACCATCTACCAAGGCATGGCACAGCATGAGATCTACTAACAGGGTCCTTATTCCCCAAACATTTGTCATTTATACTAGAGGGGTGAATTTCAAAATCACTTCAGAGAAGAAGTAGAAGGCAAGATAGCGTTTGAGGGTCTACACTTCTGACATGCTCCTAGGCTGGAAGGTCACATATCAGTAGCCAGGCCCTAGAGAACATCAGATATGGTTTGGCTGGAAATGGTAGAATAGAGCTGGAAAAGTAGGCAGAGGCCAGGTTCCACGCTGAGGAGTTTGAACTGTATTTGGCAGGCAACACACAACATCTGAAGGTATTTGAGTCATGAAGTGAGCCAAGCCAGACTTAGGAAGGTTAGCCTGGAAATCACTCAGAGGAAAGACTGGAGCAAGAACAACTAGAAGCACAGTGATTTGTCATTCACATACCCACCTACCCATCACAGTCCAGGGAAAGGAGGAAGAGAAGCCAGTCTTCCCCCAGAGGGATCCCCAGCCTGAGTCCATATTATGTGAACAGGCTTGTATAGGAGCACCTGGCACACCTGGGGAAGGCAAGAGGCTTCGTGCAGTAGGGAACCTTTGGGAGCTTTTGGAGAACAGAGTTGTTTGGATGAGAGCTCCAGGAAGAGGGCATCACTTGAGCTAAGCATGGAGGCAAAGAAGGCCAGATGTGGAACCAGAGAGGTGTACTGGTTCTAGTTACATCACTGTATTGGTAGCACATAGAATTGACCCCAGGTTAGAGAACCGGCTTAGGCAGGACTCTTAAGGTCCTGCCCTGTCCCCGTCTCTGAGGAGAATCTCTAAGAGGCCAGGATGTGGCCAGCCAAGATGACCATCTGCAGATAATAATAATAGTAACAATAATAATAATAACTAAAATCTGGTACACTTGGCACACAGGCCCTGTGTGAGGTACTTCACATAGATTGTCACATAGGCTTCTTCCTGTAACACTAGAAGAGTAGTCTTCACATTAAGGATGCTGAAGGAGGATCAGTAGCTTGCCCAAGGTCACCCAGCTGCCAGGTGCTGCAGACACAATTGAAGCTGAGTCTGTTCAATTTGAAAACCCAACAGAGCCAGGCATGGTGGCTCACGCCTGTACTCCCAGTACTCGGGAGGTGGAGGCAGGAGGACTGCTGAGTTCGGGGCTTGCCTGGGCTACATAGTGAGCTCAGGGCCACCTGAACTACAAAGCAAGACCCTGTCTCAAAAAAAAAAAAAAAAAAAAGAAAAGAAAAGAAAACCCAGCAGAATGAGCTGGAAGGGAATGGCGCCCAGGACAACTCAGAGTGAGGGAGAAGGGCAGGGGTAGGGCCAGACCTGCAGGAGTGAGGTGAGTAGGGAACACACACTAGCAGTGTGGTTTCTGGGGTCTCTGATATAGATGTAATGGCCTCTGCCTTCACCAGAGAGGGAAATAACAAAAATGCTCAGGTGGGAGGGACTGTGGAGCCTGGGGATGCTAATGGGGAAGCATGGAAGCCAAGAGTGGAGGATATTCCATGCACCCTGGAGACATGGGCTTCAGGCTTGTGGAGTACAGAGAAGAGAGAAAGCTCAGGGTCCCCAAGTCAGAGGATTAGAGTTTAGGGCACTGCAAATGTCCAAAGAGGATGAAAGTCAGGAGTCAACTGTTACTTTTTGTCACCAGTGGGAGGTGAGCTGCATTTATCCTTGATGAATACTTTGGGCCAAAAGTTACAACCAACAAGGTTTAGAGAGAAGACAAAATGCTTGGTGCAGATACCAGGAGTTGGGGGAGGGGAGTAGAGCAGGGGCAGAAAAGGGCAGCTTCCTAGACACTGTGTACAGTGGCCCACCCAGTACACATGCCTCCTTGCACACTCCTTGTCCCTCAGCTCTCCCATCCACTTTGGTTTGAGTGTGTCACCTAAAGTTAATCTGCTGGAACCTTAATTCCTTAGTGGGGCACTGGGGAGCTGTTTGGGTCCTGGGGATGACGAGCCCTTTTAAATGGGTTAATCCCTTTCTCATATGACGAGTTTACACTGCAAGACTGAACTTGTTACCAAAGGAGCCAGCAGGCTTTTATGAAGCCAGGCTTTCTGCCACATTTACCAGGTGTTTCTGTTGTGAGATGAAGCAGCATGAGACCTTTGGTGGCACCATGCTTATGCTGTCAGTCCCCACCCCACCCTGAAACGTGAACCAGAATAAACTTCTTTCCTTATAAGTTACCCAGCTACTGATGAGTCCAAGGCTTCTAGAAGCCTGAGCAACAGAGTTAGACCCTGTCTTTAAAAAAAGATACAGTCTCTCTTTCTCTGTCACTCCTCCCTCCAGTCTGGAGATAAGAGTTGATCAAAGGATGTAAAAAAGTAGAAACTGGCTGTGAGACATGATATTACAAATAAGAGCTCCTGGGCTAGGGATTTAGCTCAAATGGTACCGCGCCAACCTTGGATGCACAAGGGCCTGAGTTAGATCCCCAGGACTACCCCCGCAAAAAAAAAATCTCCAGCTAGGACTCTCTGGAGAAGATGAAATTTCCAGGCTTCCCCTTAGAGCGTGAGACACTGCCATGACTCTAAAAAGTAGGAGTGGTTGGCAAACACCTGGCTCAGCTTTCCCAATGACCAAAGTCCACTACAGGACAGCTGGCAGCAGGGAGGAGTGGGCTTAGTCTGCATGGGCTGCTGTAACAACAGACCACAGGCTGCTATTTTATTTTCTGAGGGCTGTAAATCCAAGATGAAGAGGCCAGCAGAGCCTGGAAAGGGCTTTCTCCTCGGCCCACAGATGCTTGCCCTCTTGCTGTGTTCTCCTGTGGTTTTCCGGGCATAGGTGGAGTCTGGGGGAGCCTTGTGGTGTCACTTCCTCTTGTTAAGAGGGCAGGAGTCCTGTCTGACTAGGTCCCCATTCATATAACTTCATTTGACTTTTATCACCATCTTTAAGGCCTCATCTTCAGTACAGTCACGTTGGGGTTTAAGTCTTAAAAATGAATTTGGAGAAGAAACAAATGTGTCCTATTATAAGGCTCTGTGGTTGAGCCCTTTCATTTTACCAATGGAAGAACCAAGGCTCAGAGAGGTTATATGATTTGCTTGAGGTCACAGCTTGCTAGTTGCCCAGCCAGACTGGGACAGTGGCTTCTGACTACTGCAGTGTGAGCGGTGAGGTGTGCCCTAGGCATGCCCTTCACGCAAGCCTCTGTTTACAGGAGACGTGAGAGCAGCAGGCCCACCTGAAACCTGAAGGATTTAGCTGAGAGGACAGGAAGACTTCCTGTTCTCAAAGTTATGTCGCTGGAATGTCTGCACAAAGGCAGTTGTGGGTTTTCTTCTTCTGAAATTAGCAGAGTTTAGCAGTTTGGGAGTGGACATCATGAGTGCGTAAAGATTTTTGTAGACTTAGGTTTCTACCGTGGTGATAGGGAAACTACTGAACTGCAGCCTGTTGAATGCATAAGTCTTGCCAGGAGGAAATAGGCATGGAAAAAAATGTACCCCATGCCTACCTTTGGCTCAAGAGCTCAGCCTGTGGGGGAGGGCAGCAACTGGGCAAGATCTGTTTGCTCTAGTTGAGTAATGCAGATAAGTTGCTTTTTCATATTGTATTTGCAGACTCGGGGGCTGGAGGTAGGGTGAGGGCAAAGTTTTGTGGACAAGGTGAGGCCCAGAGCAGACAGGAGGGGCTGGGGAAGCTGGTGACACAAACCCAGGCTCACCATCAGGTAGAGCCCGAAGGATGTGGGAGGGAAGAGGGCTGAGCCTGGCTGAGGGGCCAGGCGCCAATGCAGAGGCTGTTCTCTGTCTTAGGCATACTCAGACTTCTCTGTAACATACCACTGACTGGTTGGTGTCAATTCAGGCCAACAAGACTTTATTTTTTGACAAAGTGATTTTTTTGGGTTTTTTTTTTTTTTTTTTTTTTTTGAGACAGGGTCTTGCTTTGTAGTTCAGGCTGGCTCTGAGCTCACTATGTAGTCCAGGCAAGCCTCGAACTCAGCAATCCACCTGTCTCTGCCTCCCGAGTGCTGGGATTACAGGCGTGAGCCACCATACCCGGCACTGTGGGTTTTTTTCTTTTTGAGACATGGTCTTGCTTTGTAGTTCAGGCTGGCCCTGAGCTCACTATGGTGCCCAGGCAAGCCGCCGCAAACTCAGCAATCCTCCTTTCTCTGCCTCCCGAGTGCTGGGATTACAGGCGTGAGCCACCACACCCGGGACTGTGGTATGAGGTGTTGATTGTTGCTGGGCGTGTCTCCATGCCCAGCATTATATGTGGTTACCAGGGATCGAACTCAGGGCCTTGCACTTGCGAGGCAGGCGCCGGAACCACTGAGCTAACCCTCCGGCCTGACAAAGTGATGTTTTTAATAAAAATATTTTTATCACCTGGATGCAGTGACCCCTGTATTCCAACAGGCAAGAGGCTGAGGCAGGAGGATTGCAAATTCAAGGCCAATTTGAGCTACAAAGCAAGTTCAAGGCCAACCTGAGCTACATAATGAGCCTCTTAAGAAAAAGAAAGACTAAGAGAAGAGGAAAAAGAGGAATCCAAAAATATGTTTAGCCAAAAAAAAAAAAAAATCGAAGCAAAGTTTTTAGCAGAAAGTGATTTTGGACAATCCCTTTCAGGGCCACCCATGCCATTCTTAGGAAAATAAGCCTGAAACACTCCCAGTCTGCTGGTGTAACAGTAGCTGTTGGCCTCTTGATCATGGTCCCTAACAACTGGTATTGCAGAACATTGTCTTTAGAAAGTCACATAAAAACATAACAGTAAGTTAGCTCATTCTTACTTAGACATTTGTTCAGTGTTTCCAGCTGAGTGTAGTAAGTCTATCAGCCTCTTCAAAAAAAAAAAGGAGGAAAAATGTTAAGTCAAGGTGTCATAGGGCAGCTGCCTGCTAATGTAATCCCCCTTACCCATGCCTGTCATGCACAGTTAAAAGATACAGTATCCCCTCTTTAGAGAATGGTACCCAAGAATTTTTTACAAAACACAAATGAGTTCTCTGGGAACCTTCTTTTAAGTGGAGAGAAATCATACTGTCTGGAACTCCACTCTCCACCGAGTCACTTGGGAGCCTGAGGTAGGAGGATCATTAAGAGTCTGAGGCCAGTTGGAACTACATAGGGAGACCTTGTCACACAAAAATAAGAGAAGAAAGCAAGCTTCACTCTACCCGGTGAGCCCCGTGGAAGTGTAGTACAGGAGAGGTGGGGAACCTTGGCTGTGCCTGCTTTTTAGGGCAGGAGAACTGAGTAGAGGTGAGGAGAGAGTGTGTCATATCCAGTGACTGTGGGACTCAAGTGTGTGAGGCAGTGTTTTTTGTTTTGGTTTCTTTTTTTTGTTATTGTTTGTTTATAGTACTGGGGATTGAACCCAGGCCCTTGCACTGAGCTATATCCCTGGTCCTTTTAAAAAAGTTTTTATTTTGAGCCAGAGATTTAGCTCAGGGGTTCTGGCATCTGCCTTGCAAGTACAAGGTTTCAAGTTCAATCCCAGGTAACTACATACCACAATGCTGGGCATGGTGACTTATGCTTTTAATACCAGCACTTGGTAGACAGAGGCAGGAGGATTGCTGTGAATTCAAAGTCAGTCTGAGCCACATAGTAAGCTCAGGGCCAGCCTGAACTGCAGAACAAGACCCTGTCTCAAAAAAAAGTTTTCATTTTGAAATAGGTTCTCATTAAGTCCCTTGCCCTCCTAGAGTAATGGGATTACAGGCACATGCCATGGAATCTGGCTAGTGTAGTCTCAGTTTCAAATACCTGCTGCCACTCTTAGCAGGAGCAGCTCTGGACAGAGACAGTTGCTTTGGGAAATGTTATCAGTGAATGACCTTCATTCCATGGACATAGGCTTTCTCAAGAAATGAGAGCAATTGAGAACCAAGGGGCTTCGTAGAAGGCAGCCCCTCTTTGTCCTGACAAGAGGGAATCTTTCCGTTCTTAGGGTTGCCTTTGAACTTGGGGTCTGAGAGGGTCCTCTAAGGCTGTGTGATCCCTTCCGAATCCGTGGGTCTTTACCTCTCACCTCAGATGCCTGACTTGGCTTCTGGGGCTCAAAAATGAAGAACCTAATGTCTTCTTCACTAACTCTTATGTGCCCTCTTACTGACATCCTATCCAGATGGGGACAGGAGATCGGATGATACATTGACTTAGCATTTGACCTTGGCCATGTGAATCTGTGCAGCCTAAATAACATAACATTGGCTTTAGCATATTGCATAGCCCAGGGTCTTCTCATTCCCCCTGGCAGCGTCCTGGGACTGGATGGTGGGAGGTGATCACAGTGGTGTCCGGCAGTTGATTTGTGCCCCATTCTATCTCATGCTATCTCTGGGACCTTGGAAAACAGGTTCTACCTTCTAACCTTCAGCCAACTCAACCTTCAGTGAAGATAATAGTGGACCTGCTTCTCAAGTTTGTCATGAGAACAAATTAAGGTAATGCTCGTAAGACCCTTAGCTCGATTCCTGGTGTAAACATTCAGAGCTTGTGTTCCTATCTCTGTCAGTCTTGTGTCCCTCAGCAGCACCGTTCCTGCATTGTTCATCCAGGGATGTAATCATGACTACGTCAGAGGGCTTTGGTTTTCCTACACTGAACAGGTCACTTGGACACTAAGGGACTGAGAGACCTTGTCAGATTGAGTCATGAGGACTTGACTCTGGCCCATCTTACCTTAGGGTGAGGGTATCTGCCCTAAATGATAAGCATGGCCTGAACTCTTGGATTCCATACCTGCCCACTTAGCAAACAGCCACATGGTGCCGAGGAGACACCCTCGGGCCCAACAGGCGCACAGACATGCAAAGCTGAATGGTGCTTGAGGTCTCAGCAACCAGCTGCACAGGCTGTGCTCATCTCAGACCAACCCTGGTCAAAAGCCCCCACAGTGAGCCTGCAGACAACAGTCAGGGAGTGGTAGCACTGGGCCCATAAGGCCTGCTGCTAACAGAAGAGGCCTGGTGTCACCTCCCTGGCCCTGCACGTAGAGTGGGTGGGAAGCTCCAAATTCTCAAGGCTGAGAACTTGCTGCAATTTTTGGCCTGACTTGAGGCTGCGCACTCATCTGAGGGTGGGCCCTTAGTGAGGAGCCAGAGGTGCCTGGAGACTGGCAGAAAAGAAGGATCTTCCAGAGGAAGCTGCTCAGGCTGGTATTCGTGATGGCAGGAATTCCCGGCCAGGTCCCAGCAGGGTCTCCATCTCTCTGGGGCTTCGCCCTGTGCCAGGGAATGCAACCCTCTCCTGGCAGAGGACAGGAATGGAATGTTCTGGGGCCAGCAGGTGTTCACTTAGTGATATGAGAGGATCAATGTTGGCTGGGGGCCAGGTTCAGAGGTGAAGCTTGAGTTTGTCAATCTCATCTTTTCTCCCTCTTCAATTTATCCACTGTTCTCTCTTCCCTCTCCCTCCTCCTCCCCTTCTCCCTGCCCACCCCCCGCCCCTGACTTCAGACTCACCATTCTCCTGCCTCAGCCTATTGAGTAGCTGGGGTTACAGCTGCTACTAGTGTTCCTACTCATCTGGTCCTCTTTTTCTTTTCCTTTGTTTTAAAACTTTTCTTAGGGGGCTGGAGATTTAGCTCAGTGGTTCCGGTGCCTGCCTCGCAAGTACAAGGTCCTGAGTTCGATCCTGGTAACCACATACAATGCTGGGCATGGTGACTCATGCCCGCCAGCAATCAATACCACGTACCACAGTGCTGGCCGGGTGTGGTGGCTCACACCTGTAATCCCAGTACTCGGGAGGCAGAGACAGGAGGATTGCTGAGTTCCAGGCTTGCCTGGGCTACATAGTGAGCTGAGGGCCAGCCTGAACTACAAAGCGAGACCCTGTCTCAAAAAACAAAAAAGAAAAACTTAGGGTGAGGAGCATTTTCAGACTATAATAAACAACAAACTGTTTCAATGCCCACTTCCTGTCTGTCCTTTAGCATGCTTGACATGCCCTTCACCTTGGGCTTCAGAAACCAGTACCACAAATTTCAGAGTTCACTTGGCAGTGTGCCAGAGGGTAAACAAAGCCAGAGGATAACACAGTGCATCTTTCAGGAACATCAGTTTTATTAGATAATGAGAAAATCTTATTTATTAGAAAACAAATATAATCATGTCATTCAGGAGAAAAAAGTTGTATGAATCTTAAAGACAAAGTTTTCTGTCCATACAGCAATTAAATCAGTTTTCTTGAGCCTGAGAGGCGCACAGTTCCCATGAGGTGATCACTGGAGAAGCATCCTTGAGTTGCAGGACAACAGAGGTCTTTTTTCTCAGTCCTGGGGATCGAATCCAGGGTTCCTCACAGGCCAAGCAACTGTTGTACCAGGGAGCTATAGCCCCGTCCCCTAGGTGATTTACAGCCGTAATGGACAGGTGATGGCTTGATAGTTATCACTGATATATAAGACTTACTACACGTTTCGCCAAGGTTAGGATTTCTATTAGTATTGATCGGTGTTACCCATTCTGAGCCCAGTGCAGGGCATAGGGCATTCAATGCCCTGCACTTTGGAGCAGTTTTTTATATAAGGCTTCAGAGTTTTAAGGATTGTACTAAGCATAAAAACCCAAGAAGTACTAGGAAGAAATATTAGGGAATAGTGCATGCTATAAGGAAAATTAAACCTTACTAAATAGACTGAGAATATTATAGAAAAAGCAGGAAGACTTGGAAATTGGAAAGGTATCACACGGGTCAAGCACAAGGGCTGCTGGGAAGTAAAAGCTGTCATCAGTGCTATGGGGACCCATGTTGTGACCTGAACACCACACTGACACTGGCTCCAGCCCTCATCTGCACTGCCTTTTGCCCCAGACACACCACTCCCATTTGAAAGGAGGAAGGTCTGTTATGTACAAGTATACTGGAGTCAATGCCATGATGACAAGCTTTAGCCCATCTGCCTAAAACTTACATTTACTCTCAGATGGAGAGTATATTACTCTATATGACTCTTACAATATCAAATATTTTAGTAGGTGCATGTTAGAAGAATGACATGAATGCATTTCTGATGAGATACATAAATAAACAAAAGTGTGTGTTTTGTGAAGGGTGTCCACCTAGCTTGTTACCCATGGGGTCTTCATTCCTGGAGGTAGAACAATGATTGAATCAGTCCACAGGGACCTGTCCCATTATTCCATGTCCTCAAGTCTCTGGTGTCCTATGGTGCCACCCAGAGTGTTCCAGGCAGTGGGCCCATAGTACCTGAGGGGATGGTGTCCTTCTGATGCCAGAAGGGCTTCCTGGGTCACCTGCTGCCAGAAGCCTCGCAGCTTGGTGCCCTACCTTTGTCCTTTGGCTGCCTCATGCTCTATCAGTCAAGGAGGGTCACAGCTGCCAGGACACAGTGGAGGACTGGGAGACATGGAACACACACACGCTGCTCTGGATGGTGCACCAGTGTGACCCTCTGGTGCAGAGGGAACCAGGATTTGTCACCCTGTTGGGGATAACAAAGCCAAGACCCAGGGAAGCCAAGAAGCAAGTAAAGAGAAAATAAAAGTCATGTCTAGACCGCATTCTTTCTGCACCTGTCTGTGCAAAACATTTTCATTCATGCCTGGCCCTGCAGGGGACAGCCTCTTACTCCATATGCATGAGGCTCAGTGAGATTGTGGCTTACTGCATGCCATTCATTCCTCACCAATCCAATTACCCGGGCACAATTATCACAACATACAGGAATTTATGGGACACAATGAAAGCAGTTCTGCGAGGGAAATTCATAGCAGTGAATGCATACACTCGGAAAATAGAGCAAACTGAAATAAACAATCTAATGAACCTCAGACAACTAGAAAAAGAGGAGCAAAACAAACCCACATACTAGAGAGGAAATTATAAGGATCAGAGCAGAAATTAATGCAGTGGAGACAAAGAGAACAATACAAAGAATCAGTAAATCAAAGAGTTGGTTCTTTGAAAGGATAAATAAGATCTACAGACCCTTAGCCAACCTTATCAAACAAAGGAAGGAAAAGGCTCAAATCCATGCTATAAGGAATGAAAAACGGGGAAATCAGCACAGACCCAGAAGAAGTCCAAAGGATCATAAACACATATTTTGAAAATCTATACTCCAAGAAGATGGAAAATCTAGAAGAAATGGATAGATCCTAGACTCATATGAACTTCCAAAGCTGAATGAAGAGGATATAAAAATGTTAAACAACCCGATATCAATCTGGGAAATTGAAAATGTAATAAAAAACCTACCAACAAAGAAAAGCCCTGGTCCTGATGGCTTCACTGCTGAATTCTACAAAACTTTCAAAGAAGAGTC
>PVIC010008091.1:22420-49236 GCA_004025085.1 Thryonomys swinderianus
TTCCAAAGGCAGGGAAAGATCCCACCAAAAAAGAAAACTACAGGCCAATCTCTCTAATGAACATTGACGCAAAAATCCTCAATAAGATACTTGCAAACAGAATACAGAGAGTTATCAAGAAAATCATACACCCTGATCAAGTTGGATTTATCCCAGGGATGCAAGGCTGGTTCAACATACGTAAATCAATCAATGTAATGCACTATATTAACAGACTCAAGGACAAAAACCATATAATTATCTCAATAGACGCAGAAAAAGCATTTGACAAAATCCAATACCCATTTATGATCAAAACCCTACAGAGAATTGGAATCGATGGACTTTATCTCAATTTAATTCAAGCTATTTATGAGAAACCAACAGCCAGCATCATACTCAATGGGCAAAAACTGAAACCTTTTACACTAAGGTCAGGAACGAGACAAGGATGCCCGCTGTCACCACTGTTGTTCAATTATTTCCATTTTATAGATGAGAAACTAAGACGTGGAGACACCGGGTAACTCACTGGGAGTCACAAGCTAATAAGCACTAAAGTGCAGGTCTAGAATCTGGAAATTCTGTCTCCAGAACCAATGTATTTACTATCCCTTCCTGCCTCTTGGGGCTGCAGAACAAACAGCCATGCTACTCCACACTCAGTTCAGCTAAAGCTGCCAAATGCCCAGTGTCCCTTCCACGGAGGTGCTCTAAACTGGCAAGGCTGGAAGAGAACCCTGGGATGTAGCTGGCAGCCGGTGTGCAACCTACCTCCCAGCCTGGCTTCTAAGCATGGCGTCCCAGTTGTTCTTGGGGTGGTACTGGTGAGTAAGGAAGTTTCTGCTTTTCCCTGCCTCCTGCTAGCATGCTGGCTCAGGCTTCTGCCTGCAGCCTGGGGTGGCTGCCTCTTCATCAGTGGACAGTGTCCCCCTGAAAAGTCTCCTTGGCCAAAGGAAACTTGGTTCTCCTGAGGAACCCCTTCTTCCCTCACATACTCTCTCTGCCTTTCTGGCCAAACTGAGAAGGCAGAGTCTCATTGTGCAGAGGGAAGTGCCCAATAGCTTTGTACCCTGATAGGACAACAGGATACTTCTCTTTGAGTGTGGTGACAGTTTTGCAATGTCTAGTATGTATGAGACAGTATACTATGGGGGCTTTGCAGTGCCATACCTCATCATCACAGGAGCATGTAGTAAATTTTAGGACTAATTTGTAGGAAAACAGAGGAAGCTTCCTTCTCTGCAAGCCTGTGACCATTCTGAGGCAGGATTTTTGATCAATGCTTCTAGAAAAATGAGACCAATTCTGATTCTGCCTCATTCAAACTGAGGTTCCATTGGATGAAATTTTTTTTAAAAACTGGTAGAAAAGGAAAAGCCCTATAGGCAGGGAGAAAAGATCATACTGTGTTTCAGACATGGTGGTATCAAAGTGAGGAGAAGCTCTGGACCAATTTCTGCACATGCAAAAACAAACAATAGTTATCCTCAGAAGGCCCTATCCTGTGATGTTACCACAGGAGATTAGGAAGATTTTTTTTTTTTTTGAGACAGGATCTCACTTTGTAGTTGAGGCTGACCCTGAGCTCACTTTGTAGCCCAGGCAATCCTTGAACTCACAGCAATCCTCCTGCCTCTGCTTCCCGAGTGCTGGGATTACAAACGTGGGCCACCATGCCTGGCATTGTGGTATGTGGTACTGATTGCTGGTGGGCACGAGTCACCATGCCCACTGTTGTATGTGGTTACTGGGTATCAAGCTTGGGACCTTGCACTTGCAAGGCAGACGTTGGAATCACTGAGCTAAATCCCTGGCCCCAGGAAAACTTTTTTAATTAAACTCTGTGGCAGATTATATTTTCTAAGGTGACTGCCACTCTGATTTGATTCATAGTTTGCCTTAAAGGAAAAAAACAGGGAAGTGAACAGACAAACCCAGACACCCTCCTGCTCATGTTATAAGAACTTCCCAGCTGGTGTCACTTCTAGCTCCTGAGTGACAGCTAGGTACAACCCCAGAAGCAGCCTGCTCATGCTCACTGTCATAGACAAGCCAGGAGACCTCATCCTTGTTCCTAGTTCCTTTTCCTCATCTTCAATGATGAGCTTGGTGTTCTGGCATCCAGTTTCATCAGGATGTGACACAGTGAGGACAGGTTGAACTCTTGGGGTCTGACCTCTCTAGGCATAGACAAGCATGTCCTATAGTCTTAAGGGCAAGGACAAGGACAAATCAAGCCAGTTTCCCTTGAACACTCCCCTGGATTTCTGCTACTTTCCACAAAATTGATGCCCTCACCTTCTGTTCCTCAGTTTACCATCTTTGTGCAAGACATTCCTTCCCCTAAAATATCTTTATCTTTTCTCCTTTCATAAGTGGTATCTAGAGAAAATTTTTCCTGATGAATTCCTCCTCAAATACTCTTTAGCCACAATGAAATACCAAAAGTGGTATCAGTCCAAGAATGAATAAAGGTTTCTGGGCAGGTCTACTGGTAGATGCACTTTTTTTTTTTTTTGAGACAAGGTCTCGCTTTGTAGTTCAGGCTGGCCCTGAGCTCACTATGTAGCCCAGGCAGGCTTGGAGTAGATGAACTTTATGTGTAAGTACTTTTTGTGTAAATCTGTGGTGGTGTCATTGACCACTTTGTTTCTGGCAGTCTTGTGGTTGCCACTATTAGATAATCAGGTGTACAAGCTCTGCATTTATAGCCTCCTGCTTGATTTACCTTTTGCTATTATTGTTTTTAGAGGTGACATAAGTGGCTCCATTTTGAATTTAACAACTTTGACATTTCTTTCACAGTAAAAGCAAGATCCAGCACAGAAATGTATTGCATTTAATCATGATGTTTCTTTAGCCTCCTTCAATCTAGGAGAATTCTGTGGTCTTTCATAGACTTGCATAATCTTAAGCATTGTAGATTCAGTTGTTTATAGAATGCCCCTCAGTTTGAGTTTTCTGATGTTTTGTCACTTGGATGCAAGTTTTGACCCTTTAGGAGGAACGTCAGGGAAGTGATGCTGCATCATCTGGTGTGTGATTTCCATCCGCTCCATCCCTGATGTTTCTCCAGTCACTTGATTAAGGTAGCATCTGCCAGCCTTCTCCAGTTATTTTTCCTTTATAGTTATTAAGTATTTTGGGGGGAGTAGTTTGAAACTATGTAAATATCCCATTACTTAAATAAGTAATTATAGTTTATAATTATAATAACTATGACTGTATGTTTGGCCTCATGGTTTTCTGTTTTAATGAGTTGTAGTGGGTTACAATCTATTTTCATTATATTGTTTAATTCATTAAATTTAGTTTATTTTTAGTGATAATTGGGGATTGAACCCAGGGCCTTCATACTAGCTATATCCCCAGCCCTCTTTTAAATTTTTAATTTTGTGACAGGTATAGCAACGCAGCTAAATTTCCCAGGGTAGGCTTGAACTTTCGATATTCCTGCCTCAGCCTCCCAGAATGCTGGTATTATATGCCTTTGCTGGGTACCTACCATGTTTGGTTTTGTTTGAGTCAAAGTCTGGCTGTATAACTTTAGCCTCACCTCAAACTTGTCAATCTCTTGCCTTTGCTGCCTTAGTTGGAATTAGGCATGTACTGCCCTGCTTGACATATTATTTTATGTAGGGAACAGGGAAAGGGGACATTACCAGAAACCCTGCAGTGGGTCCTGGTTTCCTGTGAGCCATGACAACACAAGATGCATTAAAGAATAGACAGGAAATGAGATTTAGAGAAGAATCTGGGTTCTGCGCTTAATCAGTGCTGCTCTGGGCAGCAAAGATAAAGACACCCTGAGTTTGCCACTGTTTATTGGGCTCATAAGAAGTAAGAGATGACTCAGAGGGTGGCAGTCATCCTAGATTGATAAGGATCTTATAATTGGAGGAAAAGTGGCAGTAATCCTATGACCAGGGGATCTTATGCAGATGAGGATTTTAGGTGGGTGAGAAGTTTAAATTGATTAGGACAGCAAGATGAGCAAACTTCTTACAATAGTAGATGGGATGAGTTAAACTGAGAAGGAATTTGTCCCTCCCTAGGTGAAACCTTTCTCTTACTATTTGATTCTCAAGTAACCAGGATGTCTTTGGCTAATGTAATTTTGCCCTTGTCACAGCATCATAGGACTATTGAAGCCTCAGATAACCATAATCATAATGTGGAAATGATTCTTTTCACCAGAATTATGTAGAATGGCTCCCGACAGTTTTATGTTCAAATTATGCCAGCAGCTTTGTTCAATGGGAACCCTTTCAAGATGGCCTCTCTGTCCTTTTGGACATGCCTCCTTTATTTTTCTAGTATTTCCTGACTTTTTTTGTTTGTTTGTGTTTTTATTTTTTTAAGACAGTCTTGCTAACCATTTCAGGCTGGCCTTCAACTTACGTTGCCCTGCCTCACTGTGAACCCTCCTGAGTGCTGGGATTACAAGCATGCACCACCACACCCAGTTGATTTCTAAGTACAAAAATGTTCTAGGCTCACCTCAGAGTTTCCTTGGTTGAGGTCTTCAGTCTTTGTAGTAGAGAATGAATGGTGTCCAGAAGTCAGTGTCTGGGTAGTGTGTGTACTCCATAGATACTGGGGTGTCACTGAGCTAAGCAGCGTGCATCTGTATACATATACATGCAGATACACACATTCACATCTGTATTTATTTCTACAGCCACCTGTGTAGATTGAAAACTACCAGTTCACATGTACCTTTCTAATTCTAATCCTACATAGAAGTGTTCTTTCTGGGTTCTTCCTTTTTATGCTTGTAACCCTTTCCAGAGAGGGAGTTATCTTTATTACAGGGGCTAATCTAAATATGCACCGGCGGTTTAAAATTTTTATTTTTATTTCTTGGAGACAGGGTCTCACATTAATTCAAACTGGCCTTGAGTTTATGGTGATCTCCTGTCTTAGCCTCTTGTTTGCTGGGACTGCACCACCACACACTCAGCTAGAATGTTTAAATTTTTAAAAAATACATTAATGTAAAAGAAACCACTAGTAAGGTGTGATTTGGGGGGGGGGGCAGGGGCACGCTTTGTAGTTCAGGCTGGTGCTGAACTCCCTATGTAGCCCAGGTAAGCCTTGAACTCAGCAGTCCTCCTGCTCTGCCTCCCAAGTGCTGAGATTGCAGGCGCGAGCCACCACGCCCAGGATTGTGGTGTGTGCTTACCAGGGATCAAACTCGAGACCTTGCACTTGCAAGGCAACACCAAACCACTGAGCTAAATCGCTGGCCCCTACAAGGTGTGACTTAAAAAAAAAAAAAAGAAAAGGATGGTGAATGGTGAATGCTGCTGCTGCCATCCAATAGAAAGTCAGGCTGGTAAAAACAAATTACAATGTGTCCTCATCCACTACATTCACTGCATCTGGCACCTTAAGAAATGTAAATGTTTTGAACCAGTCATGACATTTAGGCAGTCACAACAGTGTAACTAAAGAGACTTAAGACTTCCACAGCTGTTTAGAAAGTAGCAAGAATGATTGGCTAAGTGTCATTGATGCAAAGGGGAATATTTTGAGGGAGGTTAATAACCATGTGCCTTTTTCTGTTATTTTCTTTTTAATGTAGACATTCCTCAAAGTTTTGCTCACTTACTTGGTCATACTTGCTTTGTGACTTTCCTTTCTTGCCTTTTCATCCCTGGGGACAGTCTTTGCCCGAGCCTAGACTCTGAGACCATGTGCCAGGCCACCTCCCCCACAGCAGCCTCCACACTCCTTACAGCCACTGCTGGCCCCAACCTGGGGCTTGCTCACTTTAAACCCTGGTACTTCCTCCTCACCCCACCCCATGGGCAGATGCTTGCCTCGCCTGACCCAGTCTCCTCCTGGCCCTCTGGGGAGGGATGGAGACCGACAAACGGCCTGTGAGGGCTTCTGAAGCCACAGCATGTTCTTGTCAGCACTCTGGTAGCTTTTAAAGCTCAGAAACCCAAGATACACCCTGTATAAATAGAGCAACACCTCACTGAGATCATGCATCAGGGCCCAGGCTTACTGACTAGGCCCATCTATGACCCTATCTATGCCTCCTGAAGTCCCCAGGCCACTAACAGCACCCCAGAGAAGAATACTTGTTTCCTCCTGTGACTCTACATTGGCTTCAGGATCCTTGCTGGACCTGGGATGGGTTAAAAGTTAATGTTTCCCCTGTTTGAGGGCCAGCCTGGAAATTTCCTATACCTCTCCTTGGCTATTCATGCTTCCTGAAAGCAGGCATATGCCAGTACCTTCCGGGCTGAGTCACCCTCTAGGTGGTGACAGCCTGCCCCTCAGGCCTGCCCAGGGTGCCAGCCCAGCGTCCACTCAACAGGGAGTGACACAAAGTCTGGGCTATTTTTGGATTTCCCTTCAGAGCCCCGTAAGGTTTGGCTTTCTGAGATATCACTTCTCTTTCCCAGAAGAGAGAGAGAAGAATCAAGCTCAGAAAGCCTGGCATAGATAGAGTGTCAATGAGAGATGGCCCCAGAGGCCACCTGGGCCAGGGTCCTTTTATCAGGAGACTAAAGAAACTCAAAATTTAGAATCCCTCACTTGTATGAGCTTTGTCTAAAGTCTGAGAATTTGGTAGCCACAGTTCTATAGTCTTTGCCTTAAAAAAAGGCCTTCCAAATTGACTAAGCTGAAGACTGCATAACATCTAACAGGACTTTCAGGCTCAGTGAGTTCCAGATGGGTGGGAAAGGGCTGAGGACCAGACATCGTGAAGTAGGGGCAGCGACTCAGTGCCACAGTGAAGACCACTGTGTCTGGCTTCATCTCCACTCTGACACTGACTAGCTCTAGGATTCTAGAGGTAGCTGCTTAATTCCTCTGTGCTTCGGTTTCCTCCAGTTGTACCTACTTCACAGGGTTGATGTATTAAATAAATTCACAGATAAATGTAGATAGAGTGAATCCTCAAAGTGGCACTTAGGTATATTCTCCCTCCATTTATCTGTCCATAAGGTACAAGCATCCTGGAAAATGCTTGGTCATCTCCTCATTCTATGAGGCCAAAGATGGTTCCCCATTTCATAGCCTTACTTATTTGAAAGCCTCAGGATCACTGTCCTGGGCTGCCGTGCCAAGCAGCAGTTGGCAGTGACCACCACACATGAGCATGTTTGCACGTCGGCAGCTGGAAGCAACCTGCAGAGCTGGCCCTGTGCTCCCGCCTAGCCCTGTCTTCCAGGGAAGGGGCCAGCTGTCCCTGCTCCCACAGAGGAGAAGAGGAGCCTGGGAGGGTCAGGAAGAATCCTGAATTTGTTTTGGGTGTTCAGGTTGGTTGCCAGCTGAGATAGAGTGAAGCAGACTGACCACAGACTGGTAACAGAGGAGATTTTCACCTGTGGCTTTGGGCTGGAGTCCAAGGGATTCCAGGCCTCCTATGGGAGGTGGCGAGATGGGGGATTTTGGCCCCTCTGGTGTGGTCCTGCCTTTCTCTTCCCTATTTCAGAAAGCCAGGCATCAAACACATTCATTTCCCCTTCTTTTCTAGCTAGCTTTATGAAAGCAAGAGTGAATAGAAGACACTGCCAGTTTGTCAGGGAATACAGGGCCCTCTTGTCCTAGAGAAGGCCTGTCTGCCCAACTCAGCTCCTCCCTGGGCAGAAACTCTCCACTGGTACCGGCCTATCTGTCCCAGAGCTATCCCTTCTCATTCAGCTTTCCTGAATGGCCATCACTTTTCCTTCCTCCTCCTCCACCTATATCACTCCCTGCTGGCTTCTCTGCTCACCAGCCAGCCTTTCCAAACCCACTCCCTTTTCAGCCAAGGTCCTGGGCCCAGAAGGCTGCAGATCTTCCACTGTTAAATAGAACCCATTTAATTTTCATCCCAAATGTGGTACTTCTGGAAATAAAGGGACAGTGGACAATAGACAGTGGACAGTGGCATAAACCAGGACTATCTTGGTCAAGACAGGCTATGCAGTTAAGCTAAATATATGCCAACGCCAGGTCATTTCATACCCCTATTCACCAGGCAGGGCTGTCCATTGTCTCTTTACTGACCTTCCTGTTCTCACCAGAGGAACGAAATGGCCTTCATTAGGCCAGGCAGATGCTAGTCTTCTCTTTTTCCCATCAGTGGTTGGAGCCTACTTGTCCCGGCTGGCAAGACAGTTATACATTTTTCAAGAATTTTGCAAGCCACTTTTTAAATACAGCCATCACTTTCAAATGACATGATAGGAACTTACTATTAACTTTTAAGACAAATACTCTAAATGCATCACTTCCTAATTACATCACTATTTTCTGTGATCTTGATATGATTTATGTCCATTGTGTCTGCATAACAGAAATGCTGTCTTTGGTTGACTGCTGCATATCTCTTCCCAGTTCTGTGTTCAAAGACATCTATTGGTAACTGGAAATTAGCCCTGGTAGGTATGTTTACACCATGGTATTTGTCAAATTTTATAAATCAAGGCTTGATTTATTGTTTTGTTGATGAGCCTAAAGTTCAGAAAGTGATATAAAAAGAAAATGTTAGTAAACACAGGTTAAATTAACATGTTGTGAGTCAGATACAGAAGTATATACCCGCAGTCCTGGCACTCTGGATGGCTGAGGCATGTGAGTTCAAGTCCAGCCTGGGAAGCTTAACAATTTAGTGAGGTCCTATCTCAAAAGTAAAAAATAAGGTACTGCAAAGAAAAAAAAATGTGTATTGTGCTTGAAGCCTTTACAGTGTGAATCACACAAAAGTTTTCGGTATTTGAAAAGTATTACCTGATTTGCCAAAGAAGTTGCTTGTATTAATGACAAATGACTAAAGTTCTCAGTACATACCACTGAAGTTAAAGAAGTTTACCTTAATAATTTGTTTTAAGATGGTAAGTGATCCAGTTGATCAATAATAGAAAAGAAGTTAACCAATTAAGTTACAAGTCCATTTGTCAAATCATGGCTGAACATAGGAGTTGACTAGCCACACCTATTATCCCAGCACTCTGTGAAGCAGGAGGAGATTCCAAGATAGAGACTAGCTCAGAAAATTTCTTTAGTAACTTAACAAGACCAGTCTTTTTATTTTTTGGTTGTTTTTGGTTTTTGAGACAGGTTTCATGCTGTATAGAGCAGTCTGGACTTGAATTTACTAAGCAATCCAAGATGGCCTTGAACTTGAAGTGATCCTCCTTTCTCAGCATTCTGAGTGCTGAGATTATAGGCATACATCACCATATCCAGCCCTTAAATTTTTTTAAAAGTTGGGTGGGAGGTTAGCTCGGGGTGAAGGCCCTGGGTTCAATTCCTAGTACTTAAAAAAAAATTTGACAAAAATTAGTGAACAATTCCTGTGAAAAATCAGGTCAATCAGTTGGCTCTGTGGAATTTCTGGTGTAGAATACTGCAAATTTAACATTACATACCAACTGTGTTCATTGTCTTACATGTCAGTAGAATGTAAGAACTGTGTATGTGTATGTGTGTATTCATATGTGTGCATATTTCCAATCAGACACACCCAGTCCCTCATCCTCCCCTGGACACTGGAGGCCCTGAGTCTAAGCCTGTTTTTTGTTGCTATAATAAAATACCACTGACTAGGAAATTTGCAGCCAGTAGAAGTTTATCTGATACACAGTTCTGGAAACTAGGAAGTCCTAAGTCAAGGGGCTATCATAACACAGTGGATGGTGTCACATGGCAGGAGAATAAGGAGAGAGGGAAAGAAAGGCCAAACTTGCTTTCATAACAAGCTACTGTCATGATACCGACATTAATCCATTTATAAGGGTGAAACCACACAATCTCCATCCCTGTCATTAGGTCCCACCACCTGATGTTGCCTCATTAGGGATGTAGTGTCCAACACGTGAAATTTGGGAGACTCATCCAGATCGTAGGCTCTTGCTAGTATGAAGAAGGCTGACCTACAAAATGTCTGTAAGTAACATAAGTGTTGAAGTTGGAAGGTACTAAGATCTCAGGGTGAGTCACTACCACAGTGCAGCCTGACCTCCCTGGGCTGGTCCTGCGAGGCCCTGGGAGATGGGAGGTGGCTTGGGTGCTGCTGATGGACAGGGACAGGGCCAGGCTTGGGCTCCCTTTCGTTTTTTTGGAACACAACTTCCCCCAGGTGTTTCTCTACTGGATAGTTTTCAGAGATACAGAATTCACTGTGAATCTCAAGGCGGTATCCAGCAAGGACCTATCACAGCAATGCCTCAGGAGGTTATCAGTGGGTGGGAGGAATGCCTACCGAATGTCCTCAGTTACAGAGGACCAGCCGGTGTGGCTGGTGTCTGGGATTCAGCCTCCTATTAAGTGTTATTAGCCTGGCCCACAAGCAGCCCTCCTGGCCCTGTTATTACCACTTCCCTCTGCTCCTGTCTGGACCAGATCTGAGACTCTCGGAGAACCAGCTTTGGAAGTGAGGCTCTCAAAGGCCAAGCCAAACAAGCAATTCTATTCTCCCTATTCTCAACTGAAGAAGCCTTAGCTCAGTTCCACCATTAGGTGTGGATTATGAGTTGGGCATGAGGCTGTGTGGTCCTATAATGTATGTAGTACAACATGTGTAGTGGGATACACTGCATAGAGTACAGGCCTGCAGGGATACCCTTGTATAATCATATAGCGTAAGCCTGGCGCAGTGGTACAAATCTATAACCCAGCACTCTGGGGGGTTGAGGCAGGAGCATCAATTTGGGCCTAGCTGGACAACTTAGTAAGCCAGTCTCAAAAATTTTTTTAAAAGGTAGGGGTGACTGGAGATGTAACTCAGTACAAAGATCCTGGGGTCAACACCCCCAGTATTGTGGGCATGCCAAAAATAATCAAGGTGTAGTGTATTAATTGGAAGAGTTCTGTTTTTTCATTTTGTTTCTTCCTCTCCAAAAATCTTGGCTATTTTCCCTTTCTTTGATTGCCGGGATGTTGAAATACCAGGTTCCAGCCGCAGAGTCCTTGTGGGTGACTTGTGGGATGAGTTGGCACATTCCTGACTCCTGGTTACCTGCAGATGACACTGGCCTTCCATGTCCTTGGCCCCATCCTTCTCCCTTGCTCAGAAATTGCAGCTATGACTCCTGCTTAACCTCCCTGCAGCACCACTGTTTTCTGTCCTCACCACTAGAACATATTCACTGTGTCCCCCGTGTGTAGCACAGCACCTAAGTGTCTACTCAGCGACTGCGAGGCTGCACAAAGGCCCACACCTCTTCCTGGGCGCTCCTGCCTGCCTCAGGACAGTGTTTTAGCTGTGACTGGGAGACTGACAGCCCTCCTATGTGCCTCTTCCTCCCTGCTTCACCTCCTGACTTTGCTCTGCAGTCCCATGGGGCTGTGCCCTCATCCCGGGGCATGTTCTACTTGCCTCTCGGTTTCATGAGCTCAGGTCTTACTCACCTCTGTCCTGCAGGCCCCTGACTTCCCCATATTCTGTACCTTTTCAGACCCAGCTCATGTCTTGTTGCCTCTCTGTCTTGTCGCCTGGGCTGCCAGCTTGGAGTGGACAGGACTGAATGCCTTGCTCACCACTGTGTTCTCAGCTGCCAGGAAGTGCATGCCAGGTGCTCACATGCTGGGTGCATCCATAAAGGCCACGTGGAACCTTTGGCCTGGCCTCTGCATAGCAAGGTTCCCACTAATTGTCTTCCTGCTAGAATTGTGCTCAGGATAAGAAAGTAGCCAAGTCTTCTATTTTTCCCCAACCCCAGACAGACTACCTCATGTAACAGACAGCAGACTGTCAGAGTAACAGTGTTCACAGAACTATGCAGTTTGAGAGCCATGTATCGAACATCTACCATGTTACCAGAGGCCATATTAGGTGGTAGAGCCGCAAAAATGAGAATAATGGGTTCCCCGCCTCAAGACTCTTACAGTCCAGCACTCTTTCTGCTCCTGAGACTGGCTCTCCACCTTGCACCCTGGGAGAGGGGTCTGCCTTCGGACTGCTAGCCCCGAGCATCAGTCACACAAACGCTTCTTAAACCCAGACCCTGGGTCCCACCTCCAGCATTTCTAACCTGTGAGGTCTCAGAGTCTGGTGATTTCTATCATTATAAAAATTCTCTGATGATGCTTATTCTTCTGTCAGGAGCTTGCACTGTGAGACCCATGGCATTTTCAAAGTGTAATATCTATGCTCTTGGGTAATCTTCTCAGTCTCTCCCCAGCTAAGTGCACATCAGGCACAGCTGCAGTTACAGTTGCACCCTGCAGAAGCCCAGGTCTCCCTGATGAACGCTGCCCTGTCAGAGGTGCCAGATGGCCTAGAGTTCTGGGAGAGGGGTCACAGGAGCAGATGGAGGAGCTGTGGAGAACAACGGAGGGAGATGTTGCTGGGAGGTAAGGTGGCTGGGTCTCCCTTACACTGCTGGAAATAAAACAGACTGTGGCAGGATGGGCCGAGAAAGTACAACTTAGGAGCAGGTGATGCTGTGCTACAGGGAAGATGCTGCTTTGCCAGGAGGGCCTCTTGCTTCATGGTGGATAGAACTGGGATGGTCTTGAAGGCTCTGGCTGAAGAGGTCATGCCCTCGTGAGGCCAGAGAGGCCTCATTCAGTCCCAGGTTGCCTCTTCCACCCAGAATGGGCTGTGTGTGGTAGCTGTCTAAGGGCCAAGGGCCTCCCAGCCAGCACCTCAGACCAGCACTTCCTCCCACTGGTCTGAAGGCCCAGGGACTCTGGCCAGACAATCCCCAGTGTTCAGGGGGTGCTGCAGTGGAAGCGAGGCCTGGGGCAGAGGTGCGGGGAAAGGCCACCTGCAGGAGGAGCTGTGTCCTCCATGGGCAAGGAAAGGAGACGTGGAGGCATGAGCTCATACGGACAGCTTCCTCCACTGTGTGTTTCTGAGCAGGAAGCCAGTCTCTGCCAGACCCAGAGAAGGAAAACTAACTCTAGACACATTATTTTTAGAATGTGGACAGATGCTGTTCTTCAGTATGCAGTGGGATTGAACTCTAAAGCTGGCTAATTGTGTCTTTAAGCAGAAGGCCAGTGCCCACTGGCTGCATGCAAAAAGGGGACCTCTGTGGGCTGCCCAGACCTCTGTCTGGCTGCAGCTGGCACTCTGCCTGCTGGTGCCCAGAAGCGTGTGGAAATGCTGGTGACAAGGATAATGATGCAGATGAAAACTGGACATTGCTGGGGCCCCATCCCGTGTGACCCCATGTAGACCTTAAGTAACCCTGTGAGGTAAGCAAATTTACCCCACTTTTTCAGACAAAAAGACAGAGACAGTGAGTACCACAGCAGATAGTCGCAGGATGGGGCATTCAAACTCAGGTGGGAACTGGATGTGTTGGCGAATACCTGTAATCCCAGTACTCAGGAGGCTGAGGCAGGAGAATCTCTGTGAGTTCAGGGCCAGTCTAAACTTCACAGTGAGATCTGTCTCAAAAACAAACATACACACACAACCAAATTTAGTTGGGGATGATGACAAAGCCTGTTCTATACAAACTGTGGCAGATCTCAGTATTGTAAAGGGCACACTAGCCACAGGACAGTATCTTCTAGAGGACTGGCATGGCTTCTTTTCTTACTCCCGTGAGAATGGGGAGCTCTTTCCTTTCCAGTCAGTCTAACTGCTATATAGTATTCTGTACTGAGGTGAAATGTCTGTTTTTCAATTCTGACAGTAGAACCCAGGTGTGCTATACCACTGAGCTAGCTACTTTCCTGGCACTCCTGAGCCTTTAGTTTTTAGTTTTTTATTTTTCAGAGAGGACCTTGCTAAGTTGCTGAGGCTGGCCTCCAATTTGTGATTATTTTGCTTCAGCCACTGGAGTAGCCAGGCTGACATGCATGACACCTGGTGTGATGGTGACCCTCAGTCATCGCCCCTTGTGCCTTTCAGATCCTTTCCATTCATTTATTTCTAGGTTCAGTGTTTCTGATTATTTCTTTCATCCAATTATTTGCTCATTAATTGTGGCAGGTTTTCAGACTAAAATATGATTTTGTAAGTCCATGGATCTGATTTTTAGATCAAACAGTCAGTTGGATCAAGATCATAGATGATTGAGCTGAGAAAATAATTTAGTTTAAAAGGAAGAACAAGTTGGGTGTGAGGGCAGTACCTGGAATCCCAGTAGATAGAGGCTAAAGCGGGAGGATTCCAAGTGTGAGTGCAGTTTGGGCTATATAAGGAGACTGTGTCTCAAAAAAAGAAACTGAAAAGAAATGAATTTTTTTCCCCCTCTAGTCCTTCCTAAACTGGCATAGAGGTAGTTATTCCTAGAAGAAATTTACAAAAAATAATTTAGAATTTAGCATTATTAGACGAAGTACAGACCTTCCCAAGACAAGGGGACACTTCTTTGGGAGCAGCCACATCTCAACAGAATGAAGTAAAAACTGTCAGCAACACCACTCACATGTACAAGCACAATTGTAATAATTCACGACAAGATAAGAGACCAGCCATCAGGTTG
The DNA here is from genome assembly GCA_004025085.1 of Thryonomys swinderianus. NCBI lineage: Eukaryota > Metazoa > Chordata > Mammalia > Rodentia > Thryonomyidae > Thryonomys > Thryonomys swinderianus. The sequence continues at coordinate 36,796 of PVIC010008091.1, forward strand.
CAGTGCATTTCTGTCCCCATGGGGAGGGGGCTAGAGACTTACAGTGGTGAAATCAGCTCCTCGCCTCAGCTTCCTCCTGGAAGCAGGAGGCCCAGTGTGGAGGCCCTGGCAGAGGCAGGCTGCTGTTGGAGCCATGTTTCTGGGCTTCCCGCTGACGCCTCATCACCTTTCCAGTAACAGCCAGCACTTTAAAGGCCTGCCAAAGAGAGGATTGGGCAAGCCCTGAAAACCCAGCTAGCTGTGGTGTGCAGTGTGCACAGGAGCCCTGAAGTGGGGGCGGTAGAAACTGGCCATGCCATGATCAGACAGAACCAAGTCCTGAGGGAACAGAGGGAAATGGGAACAGAAGGATCTGCCCTGACTTGGAACCCCTAGGTAGAGGTTGAAGGCTCTAGACTCTCTAGATCTGGGCCCATCCACTGGCCTGCTCAGGCCTGGGATGCCCACGCCTCCTTCACTCAAAGGGCTGCCCCACCCTGCTCTCTGCTGGGCTCATCTCTGGGTCTGGATTCCAGACGACATAATGTTCTTCTTTTTTCCTTCTTGGATAGATCCCTGATCCACAGTAGTGGAAAAATTACTACAAATCAGGGAGGAGTCCTGAAGAGAACAGGAAGTAAGTCTGTGGGAGGCAAGAAAAGCTCTGTAGAAGAGAAACAAGATAGCAAAGCACACTTCTTCCTTGGAAACTTTAGAGTCCGGTACAATTAGGGAGAAGGTTGGAGGAAGCAACTGTGGCATAGGTTGGGCAGTCAGTGAAGGTGCTAGAATCACAGCCTGCAGCCCAGGCCATTAGAACAAGGAAAATGGTGGACCCCAAAAGCCCTGCTGAAGAGAAGCCTACCAGTGAGTGGCCATGGCAGGTGGTCACAGGATAGAGGTAAGTTTTGGCACCACTCGTTGTCTACCGTATAGAAAGATCACAAGGGCTTGCTACAAGAATGAACAATATCAAATAAAGGCAAAAGGTTTCAAAGCCTATAATCCCTGCCTACTAGATTCAGAGATTTGAGCCCAACCTGGGCAATTTAGCAACTTTGTGAGACCTTGTCTCAAATTTTAAAAATAGTGAAGGCTGGGGCTTTCAGGTGAAAGATTCTGGGTTTGAACCTACTGAGATGAGAGACAGAGATAGAGAGAGAGACCGGAAAGGCCAGTTGAAAGCTAAAGAGATCCTTGTCGCAAACCTGGAAAACATGTTCATTGAATGAGGACTTAGATCATTTCACAAAGGCTGGAGAGACCTGAAACATCTCTAATAACAAGCACAGGCTTCTTACTGTGTGTCACAACACTCCAAAGTAGTACGCTCACATAATAAATGGAATGCCACACAGAATCAGAAATGCCAAGGACTGAAATCAGACTAGTTGGGTGAGGAGAGAGCCTGCACGGGTACAAGTACTCATGGAGGCACATGCTTGCATATACACAGGCACACATGCACACACGCAGGCACACAGGCCTGCCTGGCACACAGATTCCTTGTTCATTCTGCCCCACCCCTGGAAGGTATTTCCAGAATCTAGGTTACTAGCCTTGGCAGCTTTGCTTCATACACAAATACTCTGAGGTTACAGTTTATGAAGTGTGACCTGTTTGCCAGTGACTTAAGTTCCATTGGCCTCACCTCCTAAATGTCAGTTTTTACTTCCAGGTAGGGTGGGACAGTCACAGCCCCTGCCTTGACCGCGGGCAGGGAATGAAATGAAGGAAATGTAACTGCAAGCCAAGAAGTGGCTGGCCCGTGCTCAGAGCTCCCGCCCCCGGAAGAGAGGCCCAAGGCCCTTCTGAGTCCTCCCTGAACCTCAAATGACAAGTCGATCAGGAAGCAACTGGCCTCAAAAATCTTAAGGTAGCCCTGAGGTTCAAGAAAACCCACATTAAACTCAACCAGGGAGGCAGGTGAGGATCTCTCCTATGCTGCCTTGTTCTGCATGCTGGGCCCCAAAGTGTAAGGTCCCAAGGTCCCAGGACAGGCACACCCAGGGGACTGGAAGAAACTCGGGCATCAGGCAGCACCACTGGAGGCTGGGCTTTCTTCCCCAGGCTGGAGAACACAGACCAGCCCAGCCAGCCCCACAGCCTTCTCAGGCCATTACTGGAAATTCCCATCTACCCCTTCAGCTAGTTCAGAGGATGAGAAGCCAATCTAACGGACATCTTTCAGCTCCTGGGGGATCCTGGCTTCCCACCCCTTCCTGGGACAATGACCAGTAGAAGTTGCTATGACTAGAGTATTGGCATTTCTAAGTCTTATGAATTTGGAATATACAGGGCAGTTTCATTGTATTTTTTTGAATAATGGGATCTTTTGGAAGGTTTTTCTGCCATCACTCACAAAGGCTAACCATTTATTTCCGTGCTGGAAAGGGTGGCATGGCCTCAGGCTTCTCCTGCGGAGGCCAGGTTCCCACCCACAGGCCCACAGGCCTCAGAAAACTGCGACTCCAGGAGTGAGGGGCGGTGACCTAGGGGCAGGTGGAAGACCAGTGGGTGAACAAGTAGTCTGGCTGTGTCTGTTTCAAATTCAATTACAAAGAGCTCCAATTTTCCCAGGATGTGGCAGCTTACAGTTCTGCCCTCTTTTCTTAAGATATTTGAAAGCAGAGCTTGTCTAACTAGTAGATTAGAAAAGGATATGGGCACTTGTTTCCCATATTTTAAAACAGGGGGAAAAAGCCTTGTTGTGAAGAGAAGACACAAAACCTGTTTGGTAACTTGTCACTTCAGTGAGAACATCAACCTCTCACAGGTGAACAGTCCCCTGAACTCCGCCCCTTCCTCCTCCCAGGCAGCAGCCCTGGCTGGGGACCAAGAAGGAACACAGGAAAATAAGGTCCCTGTGGATCCAGAGAACAGCATTACTAGATAAGTTTAAGAACCCCAGGGAGCAGTTTAGGGGCAGACAAAGTTTATTGATCTTGCCGTGTCACAGGGACAGAATGAACCCAAGAAGAAACAGTGTCCCATTACGTATATTATCATTTGCAAAACATCAGCACAGCAGGGACACATTTCTTGATTAAACTTTGGTCATATTTATCTTATATCTATCTCTTCTTTAAAGAACTGCTTCTTTTTGTAGTAATAGAGACAGAACCTATGGCTGTAAATATCCTTAGCTCTTTCAGTTTTTTGAGTCAGAATCTCACTAAATCACCCAAATTGGGCTCAAATTTGCAGTCTTCCTGCCTCAGCCTTTTTCATGTTGGAATTACAGGTGCATACCTCCATGTGTGGCTAACAATAATTTCTTAGCTCACCTATATATTTTTAAAAAACATCTCTGAATGGTCTAATTCCCAGTCAGAACCGAAGGGGTTAAAAAGAATTTATTACTAATTTCCTTCTCACCTGGCAACTGAACCCAGGGCCTCATGCATGATAGTTTACAACATGAAAAGTTAACTACATTCCCAGCCCCCGCTTTAATGAAAAGGTCAAGCTAAGGGCTCCATAGGCCTTATTTATCATTTCTACCGAGCTCTTCATGAAAGCTAGCATTAAGTGGGGGATCCTACTATGGAACTCTCAGCAGATAAAGTCGGCTTGCACAAGAGGGAGAGTGAACGCAGCTCAGCTGAGCCTGGTGAGGCCTCACTCTGGGCTTTGCCTCAGGGCTCCGTGGCTAAACGCTGTGGAAAGCAGTGCCCTCAGAGTTCCCAGCGGGTGGCATCCTCAAATCTGTCTCTTTTCTGTGCCTTGTCAAGCAGCATTATAGAAGAATGTGTGCTTCAGGAGGGGGAAACCAAGAAAAGACCAAAATTTCTTCCAAGTCTGTGGAGATACGGTTGTGTGCCCAGCACTAAATATCAAAGGAACGATGGTGAGGGGGAGAAAACAGGAGCTAACGCTCTCGCCTCGGTACTTGTGAAGTAGTGCCTTTCGCTCACTAGATGCCATTTACTCTAGTTTGGACATTCGTATACTTTCTTAAAAACCAAGGCGAATTTGTCTGATTTTTAAATATTAAAAATTTCATAAACAAAAGAATGACTTATAGGCATCACCTGAAACTGGGCATTTCGGATTCATCTTTCCTTTTCATTACACTCTTGCTTTGAAATATAGTCCTTCAAATTACCTTGAACCAGATAGCCTTTATGAATGTAACACCACATAGCTGTGGCAAGGGAACTAATGCCTCCTGGCAAACTAGAGTTTTTGTTAACATGTTATGTACACATACTGGTTAGGTCACTAGCAACTTTAAGCTCCTAGAAAACATAGGTCTTTGAGCACAGAAACTATGGGAGTAAAAAATGACGAGCAACAGTACAATTATGAATAGAAATTATGAATAAATAGAAGGAAAAGATAAAACCTTTTAGAAGAAAATAATTGGAGACTTGCATAATGTCAAAGTTCTATGCAGGATAAAACTAAGTATTTTTCATAAATCCCATTATAAGACAAGTAGACTAATATACACTCAAGTCCACCTATTAATAAAATCGTAGGATAAGATAAAAAATAATCCTCATATAAAGGACATTTAAAATATTAACTCTGGGGCCGGAGGGTTAGCTCAGTGGTTCCGGCGCCTGCCTTGCAAGCGCAAGGTCCTGAGTTCAATCCCCGGTAACCACATATAATGCTGGGCGTGGAGACACGCCCACCAACAATCAACACCGCATACCACAATGCCGGGACGTGGTGGCTCACGCCTGTAATCCCAGCACTCGGGAGGAAGAGACAAGAGGATTGCTGAGTTCGCAGCGGCTTACCTGGGCACCATAGTGAGCTCAGGGCCAGCCTGAACTACAAAGCGAGATCCTGTCTCAAAAAGCAAAAAAAAAAAAATTAACTCTTCCAAACCCTCAATTAAATACTGTGTATGGCATCTCCACTTTGTAAAAAGGAAACTCTTCAATCCTTTAAACAAATCTAACATTACCTGGCATAAAAGAATCGAAGCACCTATTTAAGATCAAGAATCTTTGAAATTATTTCAGGAGAACATGTACTGAATAATACACTAAATACTGTGGTTCTAAGGGAAAAAAACCAATCATTTGTTTTATGTAACTTATAAGGCAAGTGGAATACTATGAAAAAAAAATGCCCTTCACAGTATATTTTAAAGGTTGAATTTCAGTAATACTCAACAGGAAAGAAATAAGCTCTGTCTCAGCCCTGGCAGGGTCATACAGAAGGGTGTGACTGCCCAGTGCAGCCCTTCCTCATCTATTTTTAGAGGATTAGGACTCCAGATTTTAAACTTTTGATAATAATGCTTGTGGCTACAACTCAGCCTGAAGGACAGTCTGGGAGACAAGCCAGCTCTTTTCCTGCTGGGTAACCTAGTTTCCCCCTTTTAAATTAATTCTGAGATGCTGCGCATGAAACATAACCAATGAAGGGTCTTTTGAGAATCTTGTTTCCTAGCTACCTTGGAATACACAAAACACAAAACTGAACTGAGGTGACAAACTAAAAGATGAATGTTTAAAAATGTTCTTCACTGAAAAAAGGAAAAATCTGGCTTACTTGGGATCTGGAAATATTTAATTGGGAACAGAATACTTTGTTGAGGAAAAACTATGTTTGTACACATGGCCTTGAAAGACTGCCAAAGCGAGACCCTGTGTCAAAAAAAAAAAAACAAGATTCTGCCATTCAGAAGTAATTTATTGTGAAATCTATCACAGTACACCTATCAAGAGAATAAGAAGTGCTTATATCCTATAGTTGCTTAATAGGATTTTCAGAAATTTTTTTTTAGAAATTTTTATCTATGTAATAACATGCACATCAAACACACAGTACCTATGTATATTAACATTATGTACATATATACACACAACACAGACTCATAGACATGGTCTAGGAAAAGATTGCTGAAACTTGTTTTCTCAAAATTACTTTTCCCAACTCAACTTTCAGAACCAAAATTATAATAAATGATATTCCAAAGGTTTCATTTCTCCAATTAAAATACTGGGCAAACAAAATTATATCAAGGAAAAAAGCATACCTAAGGTCAAAGTACCATCTTTCAGCCTTCAAAAACAAAACAAAACAAAACAAAAGTATGGTAACACTATAAAAACTTGAAGACCATTTCTTTATGTTCAGAGAAAACGGGGAAAATCCTGAGTAGAAGACATCTAAAATGGCTTTCACGTCATGCACTTGGATGGAAGTCTAGAGCAAAGACCCCAGAGTGATGGGTCAGGTAACTCTCCCTCAATTTAAAATGTATGGCATTAACAAATCATGGAAGCCAACAGGTGTTAAAGGTTATTTTTTTCTCTGAGACCTCTGAAAAGTGACAAGACATGGCCTGATTTCTCTTGCACAGAAGAGGACCTGCTCAGCTGTGGGATTCCTGATGCCAACCACTGGGCTCCTCCTTGCCCTGGGCACAGCATTTGGGATGAAGGCTTGTGCATTATACCAGCCAGCTCCTGGAGTTACAGGATGAAATAACCTTCCATCAACAATAGGGTGCGGAATACCAGGTATTTCAGCCATTCTGCTAGCCTTGGCCAGCCAACATGCCTCCTGCAACTTCCCAAGACCTAATCCTCATCACAAGTTTTCCTTGAGCAGTCCAAGCTTACGGAGGGCCTCCCGCCGGGCCTCCTCTGTGGAGCCCCGGCCGGAGAACTGCACAGTGACGCCCTGGGGTCTGAAGCCCACTGCTCTGGGGAGAGAGCCTCCCAGCCTCCTGGCATCCTGACTACAGTCCGGGTGCTGGGGCTCACAGATGCTCCTGCTGGTGGTCTGGCGTGCCAGTCTGCTGGCAAGAGCAGGGTCTGGGCGGAAGGTGATGGTCTTCCCAGTGGACACAAAGGGACTGGGCTCACTCCTGAGGGCGTCATGGATGCTCTGGAAGCCGTTAGCCAGTGCGGGGTGCTGCTCGGTCTGCACACCTCTGGACTGCTGACCACCAGACTGCCCTGCTGCTCTGGGGCCTGCGGCCTCGGTGGCCAGGCCTGGGGCACATGATGTCTGATCTGAAGAGATATTCCTCTGCTCTGGAAGGTCACTCTTCTGTGACCAGCCTTCTGCGTCTCCTGGATTGAGGAAGGAGACACCATTGATGTTGGCCAGGACCTGGGCTTTCCGCTCCTGCACGTTGACAGCCGCCTTTGAAATGGTCTTACTGAATTCTTTCCCTGAGCTGTTGGTCACACTGATGTTGCTGGGGAAGCGGTGAATCTTGGGTGGGGGCTGTGCTGTGTGTCTGTGCCACAGGAAATGGTCCCCGTCCCGCGGGGCCAGAGAAGCCAGTGTCCTCCATTCTCCCAGCCTGGCTTCTTTGGAGGGGGACGTGGGGGAAAGGGCATCACTCCCTGCCAACTTCTCAGAAATTTTCTGAGCAATCACAAGAGGAGTGGGGACAGAGTGTGGGAGCTTTGGGTGCTCTGCTGGAGGAGAAGGTGGGAACAGCTCCTTCCTGGGATGGGCTGGGGTACCAGACGGGGACAGCGGAGGCAGAACAGCCTCCAGAACGGTGAAGCCTGACGGCAGGGACTTCTCAGCGTTCTGCTTCCTGCCTTCAAGGACAGGTTCATCCTCTTTCCCAACAGGTCCAACCCCTACTGAGAGAGAGAGAGAGTTCTCATAAGCTTCCATCCTGTGTAAAAGTAAATGTGTCACATTCCTATTCATGGAATTTAAGAGTCTCCAAGAAACATACTGGCAACTTCCACAGCACCTCCCTCTGCAACCTGCCCAGCCTCGGAAAGGCAGTCTACGCTCTGAGGACCACACACGGAGGACGCACAGATGCGGGCCTGTGGAAACCCAAGAGTCAGAGCAGGGATAGCCAGCATGTGAGATGAGCCCAGCCCATCAGGGCGTGCATCTGAGGCGCCATCGTCTCAAGGCTCAACGGGAAGCAGACGATTACTACCCTACCAGGGGACGCCGAGAAAGGAAAGGTGTATAGCATTCACCAGCAACCCCAAGAGTTGTTCTAGAGGAAGGACACGGGGCGTTGCCACTTTCCTCTATGACACAAAAAGGCTTCCTGGCAGCCCCATGTGGCAGTCATCAGCCTCCTTGGAGCCTTCACTGCACTTACCTACCCAGCGCAGGATACTGATCCTTCTCTGCATCCTACCGCATAGATGTTAAGTACACCACGACTTTTTACCTTTGTATATCTACCACAGGGCAGGTTCCTATGAAACTATCATGTGAGAGAAATGGATAGGGCCTGTGGCACACATGTGAAATGTTCTCTTTGGCACAGTTATATCATCTAATATTTTAAAGGATCAGCTGGTTCAAACTACTTTTTATAAAGATATTTCAAAGTAAAAGTGTAACAAAAAGCCAAATTCATATGGCCTCTGACTACAAACCAAGCTCTATTTTATATGGGAGTTGTAACTGTCTGATGTAAAATTCTGAATAATATATAATATTGCTTTCATACACACACATTTCTGAAGGTTTATGACAAATGACAGTTATAGTTAACAGAGCAAGAGTGTTTCCCTCGGGTCAGGCGTGGAATACACAAGCAGACCAATTCATTCTGGGAGGCTGAGGCAAGAGAGCTCCAAGTGTGAGCCCAGCCTATGTCATTCAGCAAATTAGTGAGACCCTGTCTCAAAATGAAAAATGGAGGGGGCCGGAGTGTTAGTTCAGTGGTTCCAGTGCCTGCCTCGCAAGCGCAAGGTCCCGAGTTCGATCCCCGGTAACCACATATATAATGCTGGGCGTGAAGACACGTCCACCAACAATCAACACCGCATACCACAATGCTGAACGTGGTGGCTCACGCCTGTAATCCCAGCACTCAGGAGGCAGAGACAGGAGGATTGCTGAGTTCGCGGTGGCTTGCCTGGGCACCATAGTGAGCTCAGGGCCAGCCTGAACTACAAAGCGAGACCCTGTCTCAAAAAAAAAAAAAGAAAAATGGATATAGTTTAGTGCAAAGGCCCTGAGTTTAGTCTCTATTGGGTGGCACCTTGGTTCATAAACTTATTCCCATTCTGTTTACAAACCAAATCTAATTCAGTGGTTAGGAATGTTGACTGTATGACAAAATTTGATTTGGTTTGCAATCAGTTCAGCTTGGGCCATAATTATGGAAAGAATCGACTTTGTGAACCAAAATACCACTGTATTGCAAAAATAAAAAAAGTATTTTCCTCTCATTTTTCCTTATCCTTTCATTCCTATGCCCTTGCCCACTTTAAAAAAATAATAATCCTTTCCAATAAAGAAAACAAACTGAAAGGAATTTTTGTTCACTTCTCTGCATTTGTATCACAGGATTCAGTAGACAGAAGCTTATCTGTTCTGTGATACCACTACAGGCCAATGCAGTGTACAAACTAGATGCTGACCTGAATTTCTGCTCCGATCTTTGGAATCTTACGACTTTTAGTTCAAATGCTCCCATGGTGGAAAATAACGTGACAGAACTGGGGTATAATATTGCACTGAAAAAAGTGCCTCATATGTTTTCTTTGAAGAACAGAATTACTATCTGGAAGTCATTTCTAGTTTTCTTTACACACGCACACAACCTATTAGTTTCTCATTCTTTAGCCTAGTCCTTTGGAAATCCCCTTTCTAGACAGTCAAATGCCAAGAAAACTGTTTTCTCTGTGGAAGCCTAGGAGCTACTGACAGCTGCTCAACCAGCAGGCACAGGAGGACAGAGCTGCGAGCCCCTCTTTGTGTTGGACACACCAGGGTCTGTGCCTCACCTGCACCTGCCACCTGAGATGCGTCTGGAAGGCACTCCACTTCCCCCGCTGCGGGTCCGGGCTGCACCAAATCGATGACCTCTTCAGGCTCAGAGTGACTGGATGGGCTCTCTTCCAGAGACGGTGGAGAGTGGCAGTGAATGCTGCTGTCACACAGGGCTGGCTCCTCCAAGGTGTCTTCCAGGGAATCCAGAGTCTCTTCAAAGAACAGGATGACATCTTTTTCTTCATGTGTGAGGTACTTGAGGCTTTCATCATCCTGTAAGACAGGTTTGGGATTGGGAATCAGGGAGCTAAACAGTGCTGTCTCTGAAGAGAAAAATTTACAACAAAGTAGGGGTCTGTATCTAGCCAGAGTAGAAACCACTACCCTCTGGGCATTCCTCACCATGTGCATTACAGTCCTCACCATTTTACCTGCAGGAATAAAAATATTGTCCCCAAAGTATAAAAACAGAGGGTCTTAGCCCCTACTGTGGTCTCTAGCTTGTTCTTAGTGAGTCAATACAACAGAGCAACCCTCCTTCAGTAGCTCTCTGGAAAAGCTGTTACCCATTCACTGCTGTCAGACAGGCTTCTTTTTCCATATTAACAAGAGGAAACTTCTGAGTAAAGTCAAGTGGACTGAACTTACATGTTTGTTTCCTATCTCTCCAGAAACCCTACTAAGACAAAAAGAGTATTATTTATTTCTATAATACATACAAATCACAAAGACAAAAGTAACAGGAAAAGAGATAACGGCAACAAAAGAAGGGAAGTCAAAGCACAAGGACAGGTAGGGAAGTACGAAGACACAAGAAAGGTGAGTTTTCTGTCAGCAGCTGGGAGAGCCAGTGAGTGACCCACTGCTGTGCACATGTGCCCTGGTGCGCTGAGCACTGGTGAACCAAGCCTTTCCAGAAATGTATAAGGTGAGGCTGAAAAGAGAAATGGGCAGAAGTCTCTTTCAGAAGCAAATCGATAGCTATGGTAGAAAATAAGGTGCTCATTCCTAGAAAAGGTAATGGAAAAACTTGCAAATATGGGCATGAAGCAGAGCTGACGATGTCAGAACCACAATGAAAATAGGAAGAATAAATGAAGCCAAACTGACTCCATGTAGCAGAGGAAAATGAGCCTTTTTTAGGGAATCTGAGGGGTTCAAGACCCCAAAATGGCTGACCCCAGAGACTTCCCAAGACAATAGCTCAGCACCATCACTCTCCAAGTCAGTCCCACTCAAGTGCCAGGGTAGAATTTTCATAAGTTTCTTCCATGCAAAATATATCTAAATAAAGACAGTATTTTAAAGCTTACAGGAAACAAACTACCAGTAATGGAAATTTCAAAAAGGTTATCATCAGTGTCCTCAGAGAAATGACATATTGAATCCATAAACATGATGCTTATTTAAAAAGTTCGAGGACAGGCTCTTTGAAATAAATGTAACAGTAGAAAAATGAAGAGTTCAGATATAATCATGAGAAATTATGGAGTTCTAGAACGAGTTCAAAGAAAGAGATGAGAAATTATCAAAGTAAAACAATTTAATAAACACCACTAAAAATAAGTATATGAGTTTCCAGATTTTCTGAACAAAGATCAACCTAGTGAATAAGAATACAACAGATTTGAATGCCAGGTGTGGTGGCTCACATCTGTAATCCCAGCACTCGGGAAGCAGAGGCAGCAGGATTGCTGAGTTCAAGGCTTGTCTGGCTACATAGTGAGCTCAAGGCCAGCCTGAACTCCAAAACGAGACCCTATCTCCAAAAAAAAAAAAATCCTAAAAGTTTTCCATAGTAATTAGACAAGTCCCATACAAGAGGCAAAGTGTCAAAATATAATTGTCATATAAGAGAATATCCCTTTTCTGAGGATGTACAGATTTCAATATTGAGGTTGTCATGAGGTAGCAACTACCTTCAAATGGTTTAGAAAAAGCCCAGTTTGTGTGTGTGTGTGTGTGTGTGTGTGTGTGTGAAAGAGAGAGAGAGACAGAGAGACAGAAAAGAACCAAAAAAGAATGAAGCAAAGTTAAATATTCTAGAAAGATCACAATGGCTATACAGTGGAAAATATGGATGGCAGAAGAAAACGTAGAGAAAAGTTAAAGTTTAGAATAGTGGTAATGAGAGAGAAGATGGATTTGAGAGACATTAAAGAAGTAAAATCAATTTTTTAGATAAAATTCTACTTTTTATTACAGTTATTCATCATCCATGTTTTCTATACCTAAGAGTTATGTCTGATAGATCTTTGAACTTCCACCAAGCTTACAGGTCGTCTTGCACCATGTGGGTAATGACTGTAACCAACATGCCAGTCACCTCATCACATGGATCTGTTTTGATTCATTCTGTGAAATTTTTGTAGCAGTCTACTGAAGACTGATGGGGTCATCAGAGGCATAAAGCATTCCTGCTTCATTCTTCCTCCACATACCTTATCTTGCTAGATGAAACACCTCCTGCTTTTGTCACCCTGAGACAGTTCATATTCTTCTTCTGTCTGCAGAGTAGTTTACCTCAGTAGTTAGCAAGAAATCCTTTAAATTTAAAATCAGGGCTTTTAGGGCCGGAGGGTTAGCTCAGTGGTTCCGGTGCCTGCCTTGCAAGCGCAAGGACCTGAGTTCAATCCCCGGTAACCACATATAATGCTGGGCGTGGTGGCTCACGCCTGTAATCCCAGCATTTGGGAGGCAGAGACAGGAGGATTGCTGAGTTCGCGGCGGCTTGCCTGGGCACCATAGTGAGCTCAGGGCCAGCCTGAACTACAA